>JANHGC010000750.1:120656-133186 GCA_027560395.1 Boaedon fuliginosus
GCGACCAATGCCATCTCAGTGCTGTACCCGGGCCTGAAGCCAGACTGCAAAGGATCCAGATAATCAGCTTCCTTCAAAGTATGTAGGAGTTGAAGTGCCACCACCTTCTCAACAACCTTCCCTAAAAAGGGAAGGTTGGAGACCACCCAAAAGTTGTTCAAAGCGGCCAGGTTCAGGGAAGGCTTCTTGAGGAGGCTGGCAGAAAGAACCCCTCACTCAAGGAAGCATTAATAATCACCTGGAGCCAGCTGTGTGTCTCCTTCCAGCCAGCTGAAACCAGCCAGGAGGGACACAGGTCCAGTAAACAGGTGGTGGCACTCATTGCCCCCACAACCTTGTCCACATCATCAGGGGCCACAGGAACAAACTCTTCCAGAAAACAGGACTAAGACCTGCCCCAGTTACCTCCACAGATCCTGTCCAGCCAGAGTCCAAGTCTGACCAAATCTGAGCGATTTTATTGACTTTTGGAGTGTCCTGAAATCATGTGGTCAGCTTTTGTGACCTTTTAACAAGCAAAGTCAATGGGGAAGCCAGATTCACCTAACAACTGTGTTACTAACTCAACAATCAGAATGATTTACTTAACAACAGTGGCAAGCAAGGTCATAAAATGGGACAAAACTCACTTAACAAATGTTTCACTCAGCAAGGTAAATTTTGGGCTAAATTGTGGTCGTCAGTTGAGGACTACCTATACCCTTATGCAGAACATTAAGAGGATGGCATAGGTCTTTCACAAGTTCTAACAAGTCTTCTTTTAATTGGAGTGTGTCTTGTTTGACAGAATCTGAAGTGTCAAGCAGCAGACCTTTGAGAAGTATACCAGACACAACATGTTTGTTCAGAAGGTGCCTGGTATCTTAACCATTACACCACAGAAAATAGAATAGCAGTTGGAAGGGACCTTGCTAGAGGAGAAGATCTTATACCATTTCAGACAAGTGGCTCTCCAGTCTCTTCTTGAAAGCCTCCTGTGATGAAACATCCACAACTTCTGAAGATAAGCCGTTCCATTGTTCTCACCATCAGAAAATTTCTCCTTAGTTCTAAGTTGGATGTTTCCTTGATCCCTTTGTTCCCAATAGTTCCCATCCATTGTTTCTTGTCTTGCCTTCTGATGCTTTGGAAAATAGTTTGACCACCGCATCTCTGTGGCAGCCCCTGAAATATTGGAACACTGCTATTTATTTATTACAGTACGTTTTTATGCCTCCCAACTCCCGAAGGACTCTGGGTGGTTTACAACATGGATAGCAATAGCACTCACTCAGATTTTATATACTGCTTATCAGAGCTTTACAACACTCTCCAAGTAGTTGCAGAGTCATCTTATTGCCCCCAACAATCTGGGTCCTCATTTCACCAACCTTAGAAAGGATGGAAGGCTGAGTCAATCTTGAGCCTGGTGGGATTTGATCTGACAACCTGCTGAACAAATCAGCAGAGACTGCGGTGCTGTATTTAATCACTGCGCCACCGAGGCTCTTTTTCAAGATCTACTTTAGAAGACATAGCGATCTGACTGATATCAAATGTAACACTACAATGTACTAGCAAAACAGGATAGAGAAACCACACTAAAGCTTAGCACTCTCTGTGGAGTCTTTATTAATGAAGGTGTTCAACAAGAAGTAATGTTGAACTGTATCCAAAACAAAACAAAACACATTTTTAACACTTTTTAAAGCCATTTGCTTCTTATTATCCATATAAAAGAACTTGTTAAGGCTATATTTTATATAGTAGTATATTAAATAATATAAAATATATATTTACAATAGCTTACCAAATTCCAGAATATACTGATGGGCTTCATCTACGTATCGTATCAATTGCTGGAGAAAACTGTAAGCAAACCTTTTTTCAATGGATGGTGTGTCTAATTCTAAATCCTTTAAGCCTCTGGAACAAATTAAAAAAATATTGCTCCCAACTAAGAAAAAATTTGGAAAGGAGATCTTATACAAACTTTGAAATCATCATAGAGACAGTCATGACATTATTTATTTACCAAATGGGATATGTTAAATAAATAATTTAGACTTAAATTACATTCCTTTTAAGTAGTGACTTTGCTCTACCCTTTTGACTTAACTCATTTAATGTTTGTTCTTTACTTCTGCATCATTATGCATTCTCATATTATCATTCTTGCCCTAAGAATCTCTTGCTCTCCCATGTTATCTCTTATCTTACCAGAAAATATAGTTACAATTGGCAAAACAAGTTCTTAGCAGAGCAATTGGTGTAAATGCAGTGATTTTTAAGAGACAACTATTCCATTCTGCTGATACCTTAGAGCATAAAACAATACTGTTCCAGGAATATGAAACCATTAAGCTCTTAGTCTGAGAAATCAAGGAAAGGTCCATTTAACTTGTTGTGCATTGAAGAAAACTTCCCATTGTTGAGAAGAAGAAATCTTATGTCCAAGGATCCCAGTTGGCCTCCTTCCTGATATTACCTTGCTGCTAGGGTTTGGATAAAGGACTAAAAGAACAGTTTTGAGACTGTACCTCCTTGGGACATTTTACAAATCTCTCTGAAGTTAATATGTTCCATGCTCAATATTCCTGGTTAAATTCAATAACTGTTTTCTTTCTAAAGTATAGGTAAAGGTTTCTCCTGTCCAGTCATATCTGACTCTAGGGAGTGGTGCTCATCTCTGTTTTTCAACTGAGGGTGCCAGCATTGTCTGAAGACACTTCCGTGGTCATGTGACCAGCATGAGTATAGGCCATGGCACACGGAAGCTGTAGGTTTCCTACCAAAGTGCTATCTATGCTTTTGAACAGCTAGGCGGGCAGTTGCTGGAGCAAGTCACATGTTGCTCAAGTCTCAAACCTGGGTTGTTGATTTCCAGCAAACAAGTTTTAACCACTGAACCATTGCACCTATCTCATTTTCTTCTGGGCTGCCAATGCCCAGAAGAGAGGCACAGGAGTCAAACGGAAGTAGGAAAATAAAATATTGAAGAAGAGAGAATAACAATTGGCAATGCAAACAAATAAAACAAATAAAATATTAAGAAACTTAGCAAAAGAGGATACCACCAAATGTCAGTTACTGATTTTTTTTTCTTAAAAGAAGGAGGAACACCTAATGCAGAGGAAAATTCTGTCATGTGAGTTCCACCCTGCCAAACCTGGAGAAAATGATGAGGTTCTTCACATATCCTTTCTCACAACAACAGAGACATCTTTAATTTTTCTATTACTTCTTTACAGTTAAGAAATTTTATCTTGGACCAAAACTCTTAGATTTGGCAAAAAAATTCAATACTTAATATTTATGCCTTCACATAAATCTTTAAGAAAGGTATTATTCGGAAAAGAGCAAATCAATACATAAATGCATATCTCAGATGTATCTATTTTCTTATAAAAACAAATTTTGCCATGTAGTACATTTTTCAGCTACATAAAGTACATAATGAAGATTATTTCAGCTTTAAAGCCTATAGCAAAAACTGATTCGCATTTACCTGGATACAACATAGCCATTGATCTGGAGGAACTTCAGAATATCTTGGGCTTTCTCTCTATCTTTAGCTTTTTCTTTGGCTGTCAATGTATCATAGGGTACAAGTAGGGGATGATTTCCTCCTCCCACTAGAATGCATTCAGAAATTAAATGACAAAATAATGACAGTAATAGCATTATTTTTAAAACGAATTCAATTCCATAAAACATTAAGACATTACAGTACTTATTTTGCCCTACTAGACATATTTTAGTATCATTATCCCCATGTTTAACTGTGTTTTAAATTCTGTATTGTATGTTTTCATAGTCTGTAAACCGCCGAGTCCTTAGGGAGAAGGGCGATATAGAAGTCAAATAAATAAATAAACAGACAGACAGACAGACAGACAGACAGATGTTGTTAAAATAGGTAATATTTAATTCCATATCATCATCAAATAATGACTTCATAATCCCTTGCGGAGTAGAGTCTGGGCAACTGAATGGAGCTAGCAGAGTATTTAATGGGCGGCTGCCCTCTCTTTTGGCAATGCGGAGTTTTGTTCAGCAGATATATTCCCATTGTGCCCAGAGAGAGAAATATCTGCCTCTACCTAGAATCAAACTCACAGCCTCCTGATTGTGATACGAGAGCTCCACCTCTCAGCCACCACACCACTTCTTAAATTCAATTCCATATACTAATATTTTAATTCACTAATGCTTATTGCTAAGAATGAAAATCCCAATTCCTACAATCTATATTATTAGTCTGTTATGCAGTTTACTTATTAAATTTATATGCCACCCATCTCACTGTCAAGCAACTCTTACTTGAAGTTCATTTAAAATTTTCAAAGTCATATGTTGCAGAAGTCATTCCACAATTAATTCTGCATAAATATCTTAGAATCACTTTTGTTTGCATGCATTTCAATACTTTCACCAGGTCAGGCTCTACAGAAAGGTTACTTTAGATTATGACATAACACCATATATAAAATTGCACTTAAAATGTTAAAATATATTTTTCACACAGAATCATTATTATATGTAGCTATCACAGAGTTATCTAACAAAAGAAGGTAAATTATACTGAAAATACTGTTTTGGCTATAGAATGTTAATTCTGGACCTCTCAATTTTCTACTTCAAAATGCAGAATGTCTTGAACAAGTATTCTTGATGGTCAGCCTAAGGTCATTTATATATTTTTAAAAGAGATTGTACCTTTGGCTTCAAGTTCTATTTTCTTTTTCTTCGCCCATATGTTATGATAATTTTCAGCCATCATCTCAGCCATTGCCTAAGGAAGAAGAAAGACATAAATAATTACAATTTGTTCTGTAGTAGGTTAGTTAACTTTGTTTTCATTTTTTAAACAACATTTTTGGTCCCAGCCAAAAATATTAAATACCAGCATGTTTTTAAATAATTAATTTGATAGAGATTTCCACAAATTATCTCCAATATTACAGAAATAGCATGAGTAGAATTCTGCTCCCGGCATGCTCCCTCAGGAGGTGGGAAGGAGGAAATTTTTGCCAATTCACCCTTCAGCTCCTTGTGCTTCCCTAAAATCTGGTCTGGAAGACTAGAGAACCTTCCAGATCAGTGTCGAAAGTAGTAGGGAAAGTTGCCAGGAAAGGAGGAATTGGCAAAAATTGCCCCTTACCCTTCCACCAGCTGGAACCACCGTATCAAAAACACTTCCATTCTTGGAAGACCAATTGCAGGTCCAAGTATCTGTTAGAAAAGTTGGAGAATAAATGATAACTATCAGAGGATTGGTAGAGAACTGTATTAAGTAATTATTGAAAAAGCCATAGAAACTTCTTAAAACATTACATTTCTAATGTTGATCACAATAGCCATGTAACTTACATGTAACTCTCTGGACAGGGTAACATTACTCATGTCAATTGCACGGGGGGTATAGCCATGGACTGTATCTACAGAAACCTGAATAAGATGTTAACAGAAAAAAAGAACAATAGAACATATTTGAACAAGTTTAATGACAACTTACAGAGGGGCTCCATCAAGGAATAGGAAAACATTGACAAATTTATCTGTTTATTAGGGTTTCATATATTTCTCTATTAAATTCTAAATGTTAAGACTGTGCTAGATCTCATTATTCAAAATAATCTAGTTAATACATAAATCTGAATGCCATGAATTCTAGAATGCCAATTTTACATTTACCTAAAAATGAATAAATGATATATGCATTGAATTACAACAAAATGAAGGTAAATGTAGAGATAAGACTCAAAGCATAAAACATGCTAATTATCAAATATAGTAATCATCAAATAATGTAAACAGATGCTTATCTAATTTCAGAAATGTCAATGCTGCATAAGAATTCACTAAAATTCTTACAAAAGTGAAAACATGCATCACAAAACATTTAGAAGCAGTGTTACTTGAAGAAAGGATTTCTCCTGGAAAAGAAAAAAATACATATTCTCTCTCAAGCTTGTTTATATTTAAAATTACATTTCTTTCTATACACTGCCCTGTTAAATTCATTACAGTTTTATAAAAATCACAATCCTAAAATATTTTGTGAAGCGAAATTCCATTTTCCTTAGATACTTCAAAAACAGCAAATACAAAATAAACATAGAGCATTAAACTATATAAAGTTTAGATTATTTTCCCCTATTTACAGAACTTACTCACACTGAAGGAATGCTGCAGCTTCTATCTCCAAACAGTATTTTAAAAAATAACTAGGAAATATTGGTGATAAAGCTACTAAGAAACATCATCAGAAGTGCTTGCAGCTCAAAATATACCTGACTTGTCTGTGATATCCGACGTGAACGATTATAAAGAGCCATAGTATCTCCTTCCCTCGTTCTTTCAACCCGCCATCCCCAAGCAAGCATGGTTTTCAGAGACTCTTTGATTGGCCATCTATAAATTTCTTTTTCCTGAAAAAAGCACATATACGATGATCCTATCAGTGGTAAAAGAGCTGTCTTCACATCTGGTGAGTAGGACTCAATCTTTTGATTTAATTTGAAATATGTATAAATAACAGAGACTATCACCCCAGATGTATGAAAGGTAGATCCTTGACTGCAAAAATGTGATTTGATTCTATGCCTAACTCTGCCTTAGCAGCCAAATATTCAATTAGAAATTATTTTGGTTGTAGACTAGCATAAAACAAATAACATAACAATCACTCTGAAATAGATGAATAAAATATCACATTGATAGAATAAAAGAAAAGACTAGTATAGAATTACAAAGTATAGGGATTAAAACCAGGGAGAAACCTATAAAATCATAGTCTATGACAGTGTTTTAACTCCGGTCTATATTACGTATAGTACTATGAGAATGTAAAGCTATGCCTTTACACACATGCCTACTATAATGTCTTCCTCTCAACCCTTTGGGAAGGAAAGTTTTGGAACATACCTAAAGAACTGAAACTCTGTTCTTACGATGATAGGGAAATTGAAACCATGAGTTGCTATGTTGCCTTTTTTATATACACCTACAATATATGTATATTTTCTTATTTGCAATACAATACCCAGGCAGGTTAAAAGCTTAGTCTTTTGCTAGCTTATCAGAATGCACGGTATAGTTTTGTTTCATATTGATTGTTATCTGCCTTATGCTGTTCTATGACCAAAATAAATAATAAATAATTTAAAATTGAGCACTAAAAGTATCAATTATTATCTATATGATAACCAAATAGTTATATACCTTTTCTTTATGAAGTAACTATTTAAAATCTTTATATTCATATAACTTATATACTACATTAGAAATGATACAAATGTGGCAATAACAAAACAATAAAAATGATATTTGTAAAACTCCATTAAATATAATACAAATATTCTAAGTATTTGATGAGTATTTTCTAAGGAAAGAGTACCATCCTCAAATTGCAGCATTATATAGGAAAATAATTCCTATTAAATGAATCTTTAATATTTTTGGTTATCTATCACAACAACCGAAAGAAAAGAAGAAATACCTTGCCCTCATAAACTGAAATATGTGTCATACACTTCAGAAGACCTTCTACTCTTATTCTTTTATTGATGTGATCTTTGGACATTGATAATCTATCACAACTAAGAGACAATTAAACAATAAGTAGTAAATTAGTAGGAGGATTGCTAAAAGCTGGGGATACTAAAAAATCAGTATCCACGGGACAGAATAAAATCTCCATGCTTTACCAACCTGAAAAATCCCCAACTTCAAACTCTTTAAGAGAAATGTATAGCATCCAATGGAGAAAGTATTATTATCAATTCTGTAGTGGCCAATTTTGTTAGGACAGCATGGTTGCCCCTACAGACCCTTTCAAATAACTTATTCACCCCCAAAAGCTGATGAGATTAAATGGGATTTGCAAGTGATATGACAAGCATATGAAAGCAGTGCATTTACTCAACAAAGAAGGATAGTTTGGAATTAGCTCAAAATACTGCTGACTGACAGAAATACACTTCCAGACCTTAGACAGAATACTAAGTCGTTAACCAGTGATCAAATGTAAAATACATAGTTCTGGGAAAAATACTTGGATCCTGGTTCAACAATCATCTTCACAGATTATTGTGCTGTGATTATAATGTTTAAATCGATAAGGATTTATGGAGCAAAGGCAAAATTATGATAGGTGTAATTTTTTTTTTCAGACCTAGCTATAGTGCTCTCCTTTATAGTGCAAACACTACAAAGTTCATCACACACAATCTCTTCAGCCCTTCCATAGTGATGAAGTTTGATAGAGATGAACAGAAGGGAAACAAAATGAAGGGTAGAGTTCCTGACACTATTTTTGCTGGGTATATGGAGTATGTTTCTTTTTGCTGGAATTCTGGAAGAATTCAGACAAGTCCTGTGCTGTAATAAGGCAGAGAATCTGGAGAAAATTTTCACTGTCCAGAATTTATTACTCTTGCCTTTCCAATTGAAAATTTTACATGTGGTAGAAGAAACAACATATATTCTTCAAGTCTTAATGGAGTTTTCTAATTAATGGAAAAGCTCTAAAATTGACTGCTTTCAATGATTAAAAGAAAAGACCACAAGAAAAAAAATCTGACATGAACTTCTTACCTTTTCTGATAATAGTTTATATTGTTTCATTAATGGCTGCACTTTGGAAGATTCTGAATATGTTTCACCATATATCCACCCATTTGCAAACTGACAAAAGTTTAAAGAAAAGGAAGGGATAAGTTGATCAAGAATATTGATGCCGTTTATGATTTGGATGCTCTTTTTGCATGCTATCAATATACTATACCAAGCTCATGAAGCAAATGAAATTTCACATGTTTTTATTGGTTCTTCTACTCTCTTCTGATCTTAATAGTTGTTATAACAGCAATTAAAAAATCCTGGGCTTTAATATGTCATGCAAATTTTAGTTTCATAAGTGTTATACAGTATATTATAATGTAATATTTTTCATCTTGCATCGCAATCGCTTTTATAAACTGATAATGAAGTCATACTTAAAGTGTCTATCCTATATCCCAAATATTAACACTCATGCACAAGGGGGAAGAATTAATTCATCATAGACCCCAGAATTTCTAAAGGTGTAGAAACATTATGGGGCAAAAACTCTAAAGAATTTTAAAAACAGCCTGATAAAAACTGAGCATGCTTAATAGACACAAAATGCCGACTGACTGTTGAGTAAAATGAAGAGTGGGTGGAAGGGAATACAGTGCAATAAATATACTTCAGAATCTTCACTGAGGGTATTAAGAACCTGATTGTCTATGTTTGAGCTCCCCGTAAAAATTAAACAGGTTATCTTGAAGCATTGCAAAAAGTGTTTGCTAATGATTGTAACCTTTTGCAGTGTCAGTCTCCATTTTTCAAAATCTTCAGAGGAAAGATACAGATGTTCTTTCTTCAAGTGAAAGTGACTGGGACAAATACCATTTTTTAAAAAAATTAATCTGTTTTAACAATAACGGCATTGTAAAAGACAACCATGCAAATGCAGCCATCCAATTATGTGATGATAACTGTGATACCAAAAAAATATTATTAAAATGAACTTGTGAACTGAATGGATCTGTGTAAAAATGTAAAACTGGGCTGATCCTTTTCTTAGAGAAAGTAAATGCACTTAAAAAAATTAAAATGTGATTAAAGAATTCAAATGTTTGAATTAATGCAAAATGAACAAAATTCCATGAATACTGAAATGAAAAATAAAGTCAGGTCGTTAGCAAGTTTCATTCCCTAATGCTTTACTTATATCCCCAAAGTGAGAGACAGACAGAGAGAGAGAGAGAGAGAAAGAGAGAGAGAAGAAGAAGAAGAGAGGTGCAAATGATGCATAGATGTGAACATACACTTTACCTTTTCCATGCACCATTTATCGTGAGAATGTTCAGCATATTTGTTTATAAAGTAGTCTAGTTTTTCAGGAATTGTAATGCTGAGTGAGAACAAACAAGGCAAAGATAAGTATTTCATGACAGTTTTTTCTTTATATTTAATTATTTTACCTTAAAATCATTTAAATATATCAACATTTGAATTTCTCTAATTCTAGTGTTATCACAGAGAACAAAAACTGGCATTGGGTCACTTTATGACAATTTTGAAAAAAATGAAATAATCAGTCACTGAATATAAAGGAAATTTAAATTGCTAATTGTACTTATACTTAATGTAATGTGATTATTAGAAAACAAAAGTGAAATACTCTTTCTAAATAATTTAAATATTTTTGTATTTGAGAATCAACCTTCGTTAACAAATAGTTAAGGAAGAATGATTTCTCAGAAATCCTGTTTATGACAGATACATTCTTTATAGCAACACAGCTAGATGTTTTAACAGCACCAAAGAAAACAACACTATATTCATATTATAAGTTGTAGTGGCACAGTGGTTAGAATGTAGTATTGCAGGCTACTTCTGCTGATTTGGCAGTTCGAATCTCAACAAGCTGAAGGTTGACTCATCCTTCCATCCTTCCAAGGTTGGTAAAATGAAGACCCAGATTGTTGGGAGCAATATGCTGATTCTGTAAATTGCTTGCTATTTCATATTATTTTAAAAGTTATGCTCAACTCAATACAGGCTATGAACACATCCTTACTTTGAAGTATCAACAGGCTGTGGATTGAAGTTCCCATCTGAATCCATGGAAGCCTGTTTTTCCATAACACCAACATAATTTGATTCCATGTAATCAGGAGGTAAAGCCCCAGCTACAGCACTCAAGCATGGCAGTGCTAATTTGAATAGTTCTTGTTCATATTTCTGTAAAGACAAAATAGGATGCAAAAAACCCTGGTAAAAAATTAAGACGACTTCCATTTAGCTGGGAAAGGTCTCAGCATTCTATCACCACTATCATTACTATATTTAGTGGAAATTTTTTCCCATTAATTAAGTTTACTTTTAAGTCAAACTACTAAGTCAAGCTTTCTAACTAAAACAAAGTCACACTTCCCAAGGGAATTCAGCTCAGTCCCTCCCTGCACTAGAGGCAAGAGTCATCAAGTCTATCTGGATAGTGTTTCCTATAGAAGCTGAGCCTTGTTGTATTTGATAAATATTGACAACACCAGGAAAAAAATGAAAAAGAAACATGAGGCATTTCATAGTCTGGAGACAGATTAGCAGTTTTTTACGTTTAATAGTCTGCTGAGTTACTTGCAATTGTGAGTTGAATCAGTGTTTTTCAATTCTAGGGTTAGGATGGTAGTCCTAACTAGCAGTTGAGTTTGCTGAGGACTAGAATCTTTCCCTATGACACACTAAACATTAACAACAATAATCAATGGAGGAATTTCTGACAACGAATGTGACATTTATTTATGATATAGTGATTAAAGTACTGGAGTAGAACCTTGGAATTACAGGTTTTGGTCACCTTCAGCTATAGAAGCTCACTGGGTGATTTGAGGCCAGTCACACTTTCAGGTCCACCTACCTCACAGGGTTCTTGTACTGGAGAAAACAGAAACCACTTTGTGCTCCCAAATAAAAAGTGGAATATATGTTGAATTAAAAAAATGAAATCCACTTTTACTTACATTTAGCCTGCTCATATTCATCTCTACCTCACACTGCCAGCACAAATGGAATATTTACCACTATTGCAATTGTTTATTTAATATAATTCTTCTATTAAAGGCAACAAAGTTACAGAATAGGGTAAACATTAATTTGCTAGCTAATTAATTTTTAAAGAAGGTATATTTAAGCATCATTATAATTTCATTTTCTAATATGCAGCCTTGCATATTCATCATGAAGTGCAATTATTAATATGTAATTAATATATATTAATATATCACATCCTAAAATGTTACCTTTTGAGATAAGGCATCAAAAATACCCCAGAACAGCTTTCTGGACAAATGAAGTTCTTCTTCTGATGCAGCACCAAAGTTGCCCCACCCTCCTGGTAAACAGTAATATTTCCAACATCTTTCATAATGAATTGTCAGCAACTAAAAAAGAAACAGAGTTTGCTTTCTGACAAGGCACTGCCTATTTGGTGCTACATATAATAACTTTAAATGACAGATGCACAGATATTGCAACAGGTAAATAACATAAAGGTTAAAATAATTATCTCAACCCAATCAAGTATTGTGGCAGAATTAATCTATTATTTGTTAAATTAGTATAAGGATTTTGGATTTTTTTTTCCTTTAAGTTAAACATTCAGCAAATAATTACTTCCGTCTCTCTCTCCAATCCTATGCACGTCTTATTTAAGAAGATTTGAATCATTTTAATCACTGACAGGTGATTAGAGAAACACTCTAGAGTAGAGAAACACTCTACTGTATGGGAGAGAATTTCCAAATAATGAATGAAATAAGTATTTTATTTATTTATTTATTATTTCAATTTATATCCCGGGTCAGGGGAACTCAAGGCGGCTAACAACACTTTAAAACAATGGATACAATGTAAAAAATCTAAACACACACAATCTGCAATCAACAACATTTCAAACATTTCAGGGGAAGGATGATTAAGTCCAGGCCTGCCGAAAAAGCCACGTTTTTGTGGCC
>JANHGC010000754.1:20121-34614 GCA_027560395.1 Boaedon fuliginosus
TGGGAAGCATGTGGTGGCAGAAGGCGGTCTCTAAGGTAATCCGCTCCTAAGCCATGCAGGGCTTTAAAAGTTGTTACCAGCACCTTGAATTGCACCCAGAAGACCACTGGCAACCAATGCAGCTCATGGAGGATCGGTGTCACATAGTTGTTCAATACAGCTGGGTCCAGGGAAGGCTTCTTGAGGAGGGGCCTCACCACCGCCTCCTTCAAGGCGGGGGGGAAGGATCCCTCTCTCAGCGAAGCGTTGATGACCGCCTGGAGCCAGCTGCCTGTCACCTCCCGGCTAGCCGAAACCAGCCAGGAGGGACATGGGTCCAACAAACAGGTGGTGGCACTCATCATACCCACAACCTATGGGTATGATGTTCTATAGGACATCTTTGAATTTTAGGATTCTGCTCTCTTATGTTGACAGATACCCAAATAAGTTTCTGTTAAACAAGACCTAGGACCCTATAACCACATAGTATTTCATAAAACCAACATCCTTAAATCTTTTCCATTGAACTGATATTAAAAACTGTAAAATTAGCCTGTTTGCTATGAGCTTCCTCTCATGAAATATTGTATACATAACTACATCGTTGTATACACTACATCATTCATTTTATCAGTAACTGGGCAGATCACATTACTTAGTATGATTTAAGAAATATTTCATAAAAAGTTTTGCCATTTAAGAAAGTGGTTATGTTTAGAGTTCTAGAGATAATTTAACCCACATACTAACAAAAATTTGGCTTAACTGTGACTTTGAAATTCAGAGCTAACATGTCAGAGCACCACCTTGGAATTAATTGGAAACAGGCCAGCCAAAATTACCTTCTAAATACCAAGAGTATTGCATAATGTAAATAGACTGTATGCTAATTGTGCATATAATTTTAAGTATGTTATATTGCAATAAATAGTTGTGTGTACTTTAACATGCTATAAACTGTTATATTTTAGTATCTCCTATTATATATTGTAGCTGCATGATTTTTTTTCTTTCTTAACCAATAGATTTAAGAGGGCTTTAACCTGATCAGCCTGCTAACAAAGACTATACTGCAGGCTTCCCATTGCTAATACCAACAAGAAATTGATGATCCATTTCCCATAGGTCATCATGTAACAAGGGAGAACATAGGGTTCCCTTGGTTTTGAAGATTACACTTTCTGCAACTAAGATTTGCAGACAATGAACAGGCTGTGAATTCTACTGCCGTGTTCTAATTCTTTGCCATGTTTCGACTGACCTTTCATATCTGTAGTGTCTTTCAAAGGATGCTTTTTTTGTATGTAAATTGCAGGTATAGGAATTTTGAATTTAAATCAAATACAAGCATTTACACAAGCAGCTTAAAAAAGGGTTGCATTATCCTTATGTAAGATACAGTCAAACCTTGGTTCGCAAGCACAATCCATTCCCGGACTTCGGTCGCAAACCGATTTGGTCGCGTTCCAAAGTGACACAGTCTGCACATGTACAGACAATTCTGCACATGCATGGAAGGGAAAATGGTGCATAAAGGAATCTTTCTGCACCATTTTTGTTCACCAACTGAATTTTGAGTCGGGAACCAACTGAAAACTCGGCTGGCTTTTCTGGTTGGGAACCGATTTGGTCGTGAACAGAAGTGTTTGCGAACTGAGGTTCCACTGTATACAGCTGACTTTATGATCTGCCTCCCACAAATAAAGAGGCTCCTTCTATCCATGCACTGCTTCTAATTCAATCAGTATTTCACTGGTAGAACAGAGATTGATATAACTTTCCGATGTCCGTTTTGCTGTTCTGTATTCTTCCCCATTGCTCTGGAGAACTTTCGGACATGCAGAACACCATTGGAGATGACAGTCAGAACTGAAGAAATAATTCAGTCAGTAAGAAGCCAAGTAATTAAATGACATATTTCCTACTCCTGTAGTACCATATCTCCCACTGAACTCCGTTGGTGGAAGAAACAATCCAATTGTTGGAGGGAAACCAAGTATCAATTGGGTTGCTGTGTTACTAAGCTAAAATGTGGTTATTTTGTTTGTGGCCCAGCGTATTGTAGACACCCAGCCGCTGTGATTTGTTGGTGCTTCATTATTGTACAAACCAAGCAGATGAGTTAATTTCATAATTATGCATTTAATGATGAGTTATAAGTTGTGAAAACATAGTTGTGGAAATAATAAAATAAATAACAGACACCATTTTCTTAGCAGTATTTTTACAATTTTTTGGGTGGGAAAGTGAGCTTTATTTTGTATTTATAATTTATAATTGCTGTTTTAATGCTGTTTTAAAAAGCATTATATTTCAATACAGATAGTCCTTTACTTACAGCAGTTCATTTAGTGACCTTTCAAAGTTACGCTAGAATGGAAAAAAGTGACTTATGACCATTTCACAGTTAAGATCATTGCAGCATCCCCATGGTTATGTGATCAAAATGCAGACATTTGGTAACTAACTCATATTTATGACAGTTGCAATGGGTCATATGATCATATTTTGCAATATTCTGGCAAGCAGTCAATGGAGAAGCCAGATTCATTTACCACGTTGCTAATTTAACAAAAGCAGTGATTTATGTAAGAAATGTGGCAAGAAAGATCGTAAAATGGGACAAAACTCCCTTAACAGATGTCTTATTTATCAACAGAACTGTAGGACTCAATTGTGCTGATAAGTCGAGGACTATCTGTAATTGTATGCATTTATTATTCATTCAAACGCAAGTATATGGTTACAAATTACATGAAAAAAACATTTCATTATATACCTTGAATTTCCTTAAGATTAAGTTAGCTTCAGTCTCCTAAAAATCTTCCTGCAATTTGTCCAAATTAGATAAAGAATCAAATATCTCCTTATATAGTTAATATCTCAATACATTCATAGCCATTTCAATCTGTCATCCTGATGACTGTTTTTGATGAGACTGTGAATAAAGGATCATAGTGTGACGGGATGGTGCATTACCATAAATCAGGTTTTGTGAAAGACCTTTCTGTTCACATGGCCTGCAGTTCGTAATTACCATGGTAATCTACTCTGAAATATCAGCTCTTAGATACATCAAAGGGATACCGCCGTAGACCAGTCAACTTACTCACCATCTAAAGGTTAATTTGTGTACAACATGGTTTTCATAGTCAAAGTAATATTTACTAAGGTAATAGAAATCAATTTCACGTTAACTGGAAATGGAAAGGGAATAAACTCATACATACATATACATTACATATATTATTCATGTTCGGCTAAAAGTATAACCTACAATGTTTTTTACTGTTGCTGCTAGAAAACTTAGTTTGTCAGAGAAAACTACAATCATAATTTTGCTATGTTTTCAAGCATACTTTTAAAAATACAATCAAAATTGAACATACAATGAATTGCTAAAACTACAGTAATTCTTTCATTTCCAAAATTTCAGATCAAGGACAATTTTCAAATAAACAACTTTCAGTACTTTGTTCAAATAATAGTGGTGATTTATTAAGAAACGTGCTTTGGAATGCTGAAGTTTATTCATGCTAATTGGCAACCCCTATAAATAAGTATTTATCTAATAAGTTAAGCCATTCTTTTGTTGTATTTTAAGTTAATAACCCTTCAAGAGAGTGCCTGGACAAGCAACTAGAAAAACAATTATTGTAAATATTTAAATGCTTTGAATTTTTTTTGAGCAGTGTGACAGAATAGTATAGTTGTAACAGGGATTTTTCAGGATACACAGTAAATAAAATTAACATAAATGAGCAGTAGGTGAGAATTTTAATTTCTCTGCTGCTGAATTACTTCATGCAAAGCCATACAAATGAGAAATGGAAAGGGCATAGAAATAAATACAAATCCCACCCTGCAACTGGTTAGGTTTTATCACATGTCATTTTGATGCAAAATCTCTTTAAGATTTTGGTAATCTCATGAGATCTTTAATGGGCAAGGATGGCATTTTTAGACTTCTTGGGGAAGAAGGCTTCAGGAGAGGCTCAATGCAAATTAGGTGCGCTCACCTGGCAAAGTCTTAATGCACCAATTTTAATAAAGTAGCAAAAATCACGCCATGAACATGAGTATTTTTCGAATAATTTTGCTTTTCAGGAGGCAAAATTGTGGGCCACATGCATTCTACCTTGACTTCTATGAATGACATATTATACTGGGTTTTCTGAATAGTATATACAGTTCCAAATTATGAGACATGAAGAAACCTTATACAGTAACTGCAGGGCGTATATTGCCACAATATCTTATTACACAAAGCATATAAAAATTCCAGACTCCTCTTCAGAAATTTTATTTCTAACCCTTCTGTTGTTGCATTATTAAAGTGAGAAATTAAGATTGCAATTTCTCTTATCTTTTATTTAGTATCTTAGCAGACAATACAAACACATTCTATAAGTGTCTTGAAATCTTTGAAAAGTATAGAATTAAACTCAATTTTTAAAATCTCTTAAGAGCAACATTCAAGTTTATCATCTGAAGCTCCCAATTTCTCCCATAATTTGAAAAGCATTATAATGGAAGTTGGGAAGCAACTGCTCCAGCAATGCTAGAAGAAGCGGTAAAAAGGGATAGTGAGGGCACAAAGTATAAAATTATAGGGAAGCTGGAAGTACATGGGACAAAATTTTAAACCTGGTTGGACTTGAGATGGTAGATGAGCCTGTTTTGCGATGAGAACTGTATGTAAGTTGTTGCAGTTATTATTAGTAAATTTCAGTATTGGGTGGATTATGTGCTGCTTGTTTGCATAATTTGTTTACTTTTCTAAGTTTTATTGTTGCGCACTAAGTGAAGTGTGAGAAGTTTGTGTTAGTTTATGAATGTATAAATTAACTATATGGCCTGAGGAATGTATCTTTCCAGTTTCTAAAAATCTTTTGAGACTTTAAACATATGTACTGACAAATGCAATAGTACAAGGCACCTAAATTTGTTGGTATAGAATCTAATGGGGCTAATTTCCAAGTCAGTCTGCACATGATTGTAAAATTAGAGAATGTACATACCAGCAGTTCACAGGACAATGCTATCTATCTATCCATCCTTGCTTTAGTCAGACCACTTTATTTGCTTCACAATCAAGAAGACCTCTATACAAGCTTGGGTCAGCAAAGGGCACCTGGCAGCCTGGCATATGTGATCCCTCTCAACGGAGGAATCTGTGAGTTCCCAACATTAAAGACCAGCTTGTTTTTATCAGACTCTTATGAATTTGGCAAATATGTTGTTTTCATATTCCACAGCCCGCCCCCCACTATCATTTTTGATCACAATTAATGGATTTGACTATCGCAGAGCTTCTCATTGCTAAATCAGGTCTAAGAAAGAAACTGTTTGATTAATCCTGGCAGCCTAACGCATATTCCCCAATCTATACTGCACAATCATTCCCAGGAATTCTGATTCAGAACTCCTGTCCGATATAATGGAAGAAAAAGTTGGGTCCACCAACGCCTCGGTTATCTTCCCCGATGCCACACAAGACACACTGCCTGAATCAGAATCCAACCTAAGCTCAGCACCTCCCTGATAACTTCCAAGAGGCGAGGGAGCTGTGTAGCAGCAGCAGTAGCAGCAGCAGCTCGGAGAACTGCAAGAGAACACTTTTTACCGCCTTTGCTGGACCGGACCTCAGCTCCTCGTTGCTCTCTCACCTGCGGGAGCAAAGGCAGCAACCAGCAAGCGACAGAAACACAAGGTCACCCCTAACCCGGCTCTTTCGCGCCTTTCAAAACCGCTGCCCCGGAGGCAGAGATTGCTGGAAACGGAACCGTCGTCTCGGCCGCCGGTGGGATCCTAGCCTGGGAGCGGAAAAACTCTCGCCTTCCCGCAAGCGAGGCCGGAGGAGGGTCTCCCCACTGCCGCCTTTCAGCGAACGGACGCTTCCCCGCCGCTTCTCAGCCTCGGTTCCTGGGTGGGCCGGGGAGGGGGAGGCAGTTCCTGGGCGGCGCGAGGGGCTGCCAGCTCCCACCCCGCCTCCCCTCCCCTTGAGTACCTGCAGCAGGCAGGGGCCGAGTCCCAGAGAGCCCCGCTCCGGAGCAGCACAGAAGCCCGGCTCCGGCACCTTGGCGTCCGCCCCGCCGTCCCCGGGTCCCAAAGTCCGTCGGAACTCGCGCGCACCGCCCAACGCCGGGCGAGAGAGAGCAAGGCAGCACCAGAGGCGGCATGGCCGAACCGCCCGGGCACCTTCGCGGCCGCCGGGCTCCCTTCGAGGCGGCGCTGCTCCTGCTCTCTATCCAGGCTGCGCTCGGGACCCCCCAGTCGCAGCCGGACTCAGCCGGGCCGTCGCTTCTCCTTCAGCCGGCGGAACCCGACGCTCTGGACGGGGGCGCCGCGGGGATCCTGGTGGCCAACCGCGGGCTGCGCGTGCCGTTCGGCCGCTCCGTCTCCCTGGACCCCGCCCGCGACCTGGTGATCCGCGTGCAGCCGGGCGACAAGTGCACGGTGGCCGTCTTGGAGAGCGGGCCGCCGCCTGCGCCTCACCGCCCGGGGGCGCTCTCCCCGCAACGCTTCCCCTGCGATTTCGGCCCCGGAGAGGTGACCTACACCCACTACGGGTCTCGCAGCCCCGGCCGAGACCGCCTCAGCCTCCAGCTCCGTTACGACTCCCCCAGCCGCACCTTCGTGGTGCCTTTCGCGCTGGAGGCCGAGGTGCTGTCGCAGCAGCTGCGCCTCCTCAGCCGCCACCTGCCGCTCGCCGTGGAGAAGCTGCGGGGCCTCAGCCAGCCCCTGGACGCCAAAGTCCTGGCCTTCGCCGAGGAGGGAGAAGCCGGCCGTCGCCACTGCCGCCTCACCGCCCTCCCTCACCAGTCCAACGGCGGCAGCCACCTGCCTTCCTACGGGCGCTTGATCGACGCCGGCGGGCGCCCCCTGCCGCCGGGCTACAGCAACGAGTGCCGCCGTTTCCTGAGCGAGGGCATCCGCTACCAGCACACCGCTCCCACGCCCTCCCCCAACCGCGACCACATCCCCATGCGGGTGGAAGTGCTGGAGGACGGCGGCCCTCCCGAGAGGCTAAGCCAGCAGGAATACTTCCAAGTGGTGGTTCGGATCCGGGATGGGGCTGAGAACACTCCCCCCAAGCCCAGTTTTGTGGCTTTGCTCATGATGGAGGTGGACCAGTTTGTGCTTACTGCCATCACCCCTGACATGTTGGCTGCAGACGACTTGGAGACCCCGCCAGATTTGCTGCTCTTTAATCTTACCTCTCCCTGGCTCAGTGTTGGGGGGCAGGACAGGACAACTGGTTACTTGATAAGTACTGACGATCCTAGTCGGCCAGTCAGTTCTTTCACTCAGCAGGAGTTGAGGGAGCTGAAGATTGCCTACCAGCCTCCTACAGTGGACTCGGACCATGAGCGCCTCTTCCAGCTTGAGATGGAGGTGTTGGACCCCGAGGGTGCCTCTTCAGACCCTTTTGCCTTCATGGTGGTAGTGAAACCTATGAACACTTTGGCTCCGGTGGCTGTCTTTAATCGCATTGCCAGTCCTCAGATGATGCTTTTTGAAGGCCAGTCAAGGCCACTTTCTGACAATCTTGCAATCAGTGATGAGGACAACTTAGGGGAAGTGAAGATTTGGGTTACAAGAGGCCTAAAACATGGTGAACTGAGAGTTTTGGGTGCATCTCCTGGTCGTCATTTTTTTACTGCAGCAGAGTTGGACGCTGGACAGGTGATCTACCAGCATGATGGCAGTGAGCACAGTTTCAGTGATAATATTATCTTCCGCATGGAGGATGGACAACACCAGGTGGAGTTTTTTTATCCAATTACAATTGCCCCTGATGATGATCAACCACCAGTCCTTAATGCCAACACTGGCTTGGTCCTAAGTGAGCACCAGGTAGTCCAGATCTCACCCTTTGTTCTTAGTGCTACTGATATAGACTCTGATGACTCAACTATTCGGTTTGTGGTTAAGGAGATTAAAAAGTCTTCAGGTATACCTGTCTGGAAACATTTTGGTGAGCTTCTGTTGCGTCAGGAAGAAGTTCCAGCATCCTATGAAAAAGAGGAAGATATGGAAGAAGATCCTAGTGATCCATCCTCCTGGCACTTTATAGACAATGAGGGTATGTATGAGAAGGTAGTGACTGAATGGCTGCAAGAGGATATCCTGGATGGAAAGTTGTTCTACAGACATATTGGACCTCATAGCACCAATGTATTAACGGACCAGTTTGTATTCTACCTCCAAGATGATAATGACCCTCCAAATCAATCTGAAGAACAGGTGTTTATCATCAAGATACAGCCAGTAGATAACTTATCTCCAGAACTATATCCAGGGACAACTTTACAGATGACTGTCCTGGAATATCAAGTGACACATTTCAAGAAGCATTATCTGTGTTATACTGATTTGGACACAGACGACAGAGAGCTGAAATATACAGTGCTTACTTCACCAACTGATATTGATGAAAATCACCCTGTCTTGGCAGGTGAAATTGTATTGACTGACAGCCCTCTGGTGCCTATTACCCATTTTACTCAAGCACAAATAAATCATCATAAAGTGGCCTATAGACCACCAGACCAAGAACTGGGCATTACTCCAAGAGTAATACAATTTACTTACAGTGTAGAAGATGCAGCTGGCAATTCTGTGCTAGGTATTTTTACTTTCTTCTTGCAGCCAGTGAATAATCAGCCTCCACAAATAACCAATGCTGGTGTAACAGTGTTTGAGGGACACCGCTTCTTTCTCACCACCACGCAGCTAGATGCTACTGATAAAGATACAGACACTGACCGAATTGTCTTCACTTTAACTGAAGCACCTCAGCATGGCCACCTGCGCTACCTGGAGGAAGGATTGATGGTACAGGGTGAATCTTTTCTGTTAGATGACATTACAAATGGTCGCATATCCTATCAGCATAATGGTGATGAGTACAGAAGTGATTCCTTTCAATTAGAAGTAAGTGACGAAGTTCATCAAGTACCAATCACAGTTAAAATTGCTGTTCAACCAGTTGATGATGAACGTCCCAGCATCATGGTCCCTGGTAGTAATGGACTTTTGGAGGCCTTTATTGATGTTCTGGAAAATAGTGCTACTGAAATAACCACTTCTCTTATCCAGGGCACAGATGAGGATACTGATGAATTGGCATTAATTTTTATTGTAGAGGACCCCCCTAAGCTGGGTAGTATTTTAGTGGATGGAATACCCTCTAAAAGATTCACTCAAGAGGATCTCATAAGCGGAACAGTCGTTTATGCCCACAATAGTGGAGAGATTGGATTGAAGAAGCAGACTGATTCTTTCAATCTTACTATCTCTGATCGGTCCAGTGAGTGGGTGGTGAGAGGAAGCACAATAGAAGGAGTGCGTGTGACCATAACTCTTTTGCCAGTGGACAACATTGCTCCTGAAGTTATGTTGGGAGAAGAACCATTCACTGTTTATGAAGGAGGAAAGAATGTGCTAAGGTTAGAACTGCTGGATGTGGAAGATATTGATACTCCCAGAGATGATATTCTCTGTACCATTATAACACAGTCAACTGCTGGATACCTAGAGAATATCTCTCCAGCACCAGGATCTGAAAAATCCAGAGCTGGGATTCCCATCAGTGCATTTTCCATCAAAGATATTCGTGTTGGTCATATCAATTATGTTCAGAGCATCCATAAGGGGATAGAACCTTTAGAAGACAGATTCACTTTCCAGTGCTCTGATGGTATCAACTTTTCACCACCTCAGTTCTTTCCAATTATCATTATCCCAACCAATGATGAGAAGCCCGACTTGTTTGTACGTGAGTTTGTGGTGTTGGAAGGAATGAGTTTGGTAATTGACACACCCATTCTCAATGGTGCTGATGCCGATATTCCCCCAAATGAATTGCGCTTCTTTATAACTGTTCCTCCAAAGCATGGGCAGATTATTAACCAGCTGGCTACAGGTACTGTGTCTGTTACCAATTTCACTCTGGAAGAAATTCAGGAAGCATCTAGCATTGTGTATGAGCATGATGACTCAGAAACTAAAGAGGACTCTTTCAAAATCCAGCTCACTGATGGCTTACACATAGTGGAAGAAGAAGTGTTAATAATGGTCATTTTGGTTGATGATGAAACACCCCGGATGTCCATCAATGATGGATTAGAAGTAGATGTTGGTGAATCTAAAGTGATCACCAATCAAGATCTCAAAGCCACTGACATAGACTCAGAAGACAGGATGCTTACTTACATTATTCGTTTATCCCCCAGGCATGGCTTATTACAGCATATAAGTAAAGAAAAAGAGGTGCTATACAACATTACACTTGGCATGAATTTCACACAGGATGACATAGATCATAAATATATATGTTATACACATACGGGCCAGCAGGGACTCCGTGACTTAATTAAGTTTGATGTCACTGATGGCATCAATCCCTTGATAGACAGATATTTTTACATTACTATCAGTGGCATTGATATGGTGTTTCCCGAGGTGATCAATAAAGGAGTCACTCTGAAAGAAGGTGGGAAAGTGACTCTCACTACTGATCTCCTCAGTACAAGTGATATCAACAGTCCTGATGAACTACTTAGGTTCAGCATCACCCGGGCACCAAGCAGAGGTCATTTAGAGAATTCTGACAACCCTGGAGTTCTTGTCACTACTTTCACTCAGCTTCAACTAGCTGGAAACAAGATTTATTACATCCACACTGCAGATGATGAGGTGAAGATGGATAGCTTTGAGTTTGAAGTGACTGATGGCTATAATCCAGTCTTCCGTACTTTTAGAGTTTCTATTACTGATGTGGACAATAAGAAGCCAGTTCTCACATTACATGACCTCACAGTTCAAGAAGGAGAAACTAAACTGATCACACCATTTGAGCTAAATGTGGATGATCGAGATACACCTGACCATCTACTCCGTTTCATAATTACCCAAGTCCCTGTACGTGGTCAAATTATTTATAACAACAGCTATTCTGTCACCAGCTTCACTAAACAAGACTTAAATGAAAATATGATCAGCTACAAACATGATGGCACTGAAACCAATCATGATAGCTTCTCTTTCACTGTAACAGATGGAACACATCCAGATTTTTATGTTTTTCCTGATACAATCCTTGAAACACGTAACCCACAGATGATGAAAATTCGGATCAATGCCTTAGACAATGGAATACCACAAATAGTAGTGAACAAGGGTGTCTCCACACTGAGAAATATAGCAACTGGACACCTGGGCTTCCTAATAACCAGCAAGTCTCTGAAAGCAGAAGACAGAGATAGTCCACACAAATTATTGAAATATAAGATCACAGATGGGCCAAAACATGGATTTCTCATTAATATTGGTCTAGGGAATGCAAGTGTCAAATCCTTTTCCCAAGGTTAGTACTATGTAAGTTTATTTATTCATTTTTTTAAAAAAAAAGTTGATGTTACTCTTTTATACGGTCATTACATCTATCCAATCCATTATTTATTTAACTTGGTTTGTTGCCAGGTTCAAAATTAGCTGGATTCATAACCATGGAAGCCAAAAACATTTCCTGCCCCATAATGGCTTAAATCCAGCAGTAAAGAGCTCAGTCCATTGTAGGTCAAGTACTTTATACTATGGACACAAATACATTTTAAAATTGCCATAGATTTATATGGTTTATTATATGAGCATTCTCAGATGTTTGGCAGTGTAAAACATTTAACTTTTACAAATTCTCAACATTCTACAAATTAGCAAATATGTAAACACTTGTAATATGTATTATCCAATGGAATAAGAAAACAATTTTGCTGTGATATCATTCCATTGATTATTGTATTATTCAGGGATTACAACCAGCACAATCTATCAGTTTTATATTTCATTCCAGGTGCCCTGAGATAGCTTGGATTCACACATGAGGATGTTTAATGTTACTTGTTTATTCTTTATACTGCAATTTGTAAATGTTTTACGGCTTAGTATAATGAGTGAACTACTGTTGTTTGTTCTATGAACCCTAACAGTACTATGTGTACACCTAGCTATAGCTTCTGAATCTAAATGAAAACAAGTAACTCACAATCATTTAAACCAAACTTCTCCAACCAGATGCTTTGCAGATGAAGTTCCATAATCACCTTCTGGACACTGAACTCTGAGCCTCTGAATAGCTCAGGTTCATCTGAAGGGCATCAGGTTTGGGACCCCAAATGACAAAGGGGGAAATATTAAAACTTTTCAGATGTTCATATGTTGTGTAGGATACCTACACAAATATAAGCTGATTCTAAAGAAATAAACAAACAAAACAAAAGGGGTAAATTTAACTTGTATTGAAAAGAGTTTGAGGTCAGCATTGTGACTTGTGTAACTTTTCTCATTCCATCAGCTGATATCGATGACATGAAAATATGTTATGCCTTGAAAGAACGTGAAAATGCCACGAGCGATATCTTCTATTTTTCAGTTGAAGATAATGGTAAGATTTTCTATTTTTTACAGTGGTTCAGTAGGTTTAAAGTGGTGTGCGCATTAATATTGGCATCAAATATTGTAAATTTGTTGTAATTCAGGCTGCACAAAATACATTGCTTGTACTGAAACTATGTTTTTTTTAAAAAAACACAAGTGCTTTTGTGCTCAGAGATATTGAAACACATATATCATATATACAAGATTACACAATAAATGGAAATTACAATTTGTTTTGGCTTGGTATAGATACATTATTATATCCTATTTACAGATTTGAAATGGCTTCTTTAGAGACAGTATCATCGGTGTGAAGCATGGTTTAGGAAATGAAGAAATACATTGTAACAGTCCCCATGAATTGATAGGAAAGGTTTGAATATTTATGTTGTAATAATTTTCAATAAAGTGTGATTATAATCTGGTACCTGTGCAAATATATGACTGCAAATGCTAGTTATAAATTCTAATTGGACTTTTTAAATGTTATTTTGGTTATTATTGATGAACAGGTGTTTCTTGCAACTCCATCTCATCTCTATGGTAGGAGGGGTGTAATACTTTTCTTGCTAAGAGACAGCTGGACAGCTCTAAATGTTGTTCCAGTAGTCATGACAAACAAGAAAGCTAATTTTAGGACTATGCAGTATTTCAGATTTGATTTCAAAAAGTGGTTCAGGCTACACAGGAGTGCACATCTGTTTGTATGTCTTTAAAGCAGCCACTTCTTTTTTCAGCCAACTACAAAGGGTAGATGTATGATCCTGGAGGAATTGTATCTGCTTTAAAAACTTGACAGGGTCTAGATTCATACTACCCTTGTACTCTGAAGAACCTTAAATACAAAAATGCTGCACTGTAATTACACAATTAATATAACTACTTCCAATATATTTAATCATTTCTATTTCTGTCCTATTAAAATCATGATTTGGTGAAAAAATTGGAAAGTGGGAAAAGCTGTATGTATGCATGGGGTTGGCAGAGATGGAAATGGAGATTTAGATCTACAGTTTCCAACTTTTAAAAACATTTTTTTCTGATTCTTTTAATAAATATATGATTGAGGAAAGAAAGCTATGGGACAATATATGAAAATAATCATGTATATTATAATCACTTGAGAATAAAATCCTGGCATGTCTAATTGTTTAGCATTTTAATCTCTGTTTGGCTATACTAGGTAGTATACTGGCTATACGAGACAGTATAAGAGTAGTCTTCCCACAACTAGGCCCCTTTCCAGAATGTTCAGCAGTGGAATGGTGGAACTGGCTGAGAAATTCTGGGAGTTGAAATCCATATAGCTTGAAGGCAGCCAGGCCATGGAGGACTGCATGATATGTATAACAGGAAGAGCTACTGTATACTAGAAAAGTCCGAAGTCTATTTTGTTCTCCATTCTGTTTCCACTTTAGCCTTTAATATCCATTAGAATAAGTGATAATTTGAGATGTATCACATTCATCATGCAAATAACCCTCCAGTCCTAACCACATCAAGAATTAATTTTGTTTCCTTTCATTTAAACATGCATAAGATTGTGGTAAAGAATATATACTTAAAAAAAAATCTGTTATGAGCTACAATTTTTCTGATTTATCAGTAAAGTCTTTAATGATAACAATTATCACTGGCTTTATTACTATTCCTAGATTTTAAAAATAAAGTCACATGCCTTCAGGCAAAAATATTCTTATGATATAATGTACAATGAAATATTAATTGTACTTGAAATTTCTTATTTGAAGAATGTTTGCATTACACTCAATATTTCAAAAAAACAGAACAAAGATTTCGCACCTTGTTACATTCCAAAATATATTCCATATATATTTATGTTTTCTGAAAACCGTATGAGATAGTAGCTGTTTAAATTTAATGCTGGATTTCTGTTAAGCAAAAATCATTTACTAACTTGTTTGAAATTCATATGTACTAAACATATACTGTATAAGATGAATATGGTCTCTTTTATACATACAGTATACAGGGGTGGGTTCCTACCAGTTCGCTGGTTACCCGCTTCGTGGGCGCGCTTTCCAAGCCGCTGTCAAACGCGCGCTG
>JANHGC010000754.1:62584-79166 GCA_027560395.1 Boaedon fuliginosus
GAACAAATTTAAAATTGGGATCAAATTAAACACATTATTAAAACTAACGATGGGCTCATCCTAGACCTGCTCGTTGAAAAAAGCAGGTCTTCAGGGCACGGCGGAAGGATCGAAGGTCGGGAATTGTCCGGAGCTCCGGGGACAGACCATTCCAGAAGGTGGGTGTTCCCACAGAGAAGGTTCTCCCCCTGGGGGCCGCCAGCCAACATTGTCTGGCCGAAAGCATCCGAAAGCACCCTGAGAAGGCCAACTCTGTGGGACTGAATGGGGCGATGGAAGGCCGTCAATGAATTGTTGTAACTCTTTTGCTCAGAAGATGGTTTTATTGGAAACATTCCTTCAGGAACTGCCCCATTAAATGCAAATTAAAGATGACAATACTGTTGTAACTCGAGGACCCTCTGTATTTTTATGGCTTTTGTTTAAATCCTTTATACAAAATAATTCCGTCAACTCGTTCAGACATCATGCAGTCGAGTTTTTTTTAACTTGTCAATTGATAAATTGTAATCTGTAAATGACATAAGTAGACCATATGCCATAGGTATTTGTCATAATGTATAAATATAACTAATATATTGATTAAGTTATAAACTATATCAAAAGCAGAATATAATCTTGTCTGACACATTAAAATAAGAGGTATACCTATGTACAGAGTAAAGAGAAGTTTATATTCAGACAAGTGAGTCACCTTTACAAGTTACCCCAATTGTTTCGATATAACAAATTCTTAACTGAGAAACCCTGAGTATAAATTTGACAGTTCTGCTAATTATATGTACATTAGTATAGAGTGACCTTAAATGAGGTGGACATGACAATGTGATGTAGATAGAATAATTCATATTTCTTTTGCAGTACCCAAAGTCCAATTTAAGGAACCTCTCTACATTGTGAATGAAAAAGATGGTCAGGTGGAAGCTATAATCTCACGAAGTGGAGATATTAATCATAAGTCTACTGTCCGCTGCTACACTCGCCAAGGCTCTGCCCAGGTTATGATGGACTATGTGGAAAGACCAAACACAGATGACTCAATAATAATATTCCTACCAGGTAAGATCTCTTTTTAAATAAAAATTTACCAGCAATGAAAACAGATATGGCCATACTCCAAATTTTAGGCACCATGTAGTCACTCCAAGCCCTATTAAACATTTTTCTAATGTGTTTATGTGTGTTTGTATTCAGGTATACAGTACTATATAAACATTTGAATTGGAAATGAAAGTACAGTGAATATAAAGCTAGAAACCTAGGTTCTCATGTTATTAAATAGTCCATTGATTTTGCTTCCAAGCCTTTTATTAATCAGTGGTTACAGAAACTACACTATAAAAGATTTGTGGACCTCAAGTATGTTTAAACTCTTTGCCTGAACAGAAGGACACATAGCAATTGCCTGATCAAGCAGATTTTATTGAGGGTGTTTTTTGTTTTCCTGTTTTTATTATTGTTGTTGTTTAAATTTATCACTTTTTATTCCTATGAAGTTTAGGGGGGAAAAGTTGGAATATAAGATTTGTTATGGATGTTTTGGACAAAAATACCTTGCATTGGAGAGCTGGCTAGCATTAAGGGGAACTGAAGTTCGAAACAAATCAATTTCTCAAGATTGATTATTTAAAGTGGTGGGATTCAGCCGGTTCTCACCGGTTCAGGTGACCTGGTTGTTAAATTCCCTGCCCTTCCCCGCCTGCCCCTCCCCTCCCACTCACTCCTTATCGTACCTCACCTGCCTTGGGTGATACCTAAAGTCACGCTGCTCTCTGGTTCCCTTGCTTGCCTCAACCATGTGGCCCAGCTGATTTCTGCCTGGTGGTGAGCCTTCCTTCACCAGGTGCAGGGGAGGGTGAGCGGGCGGCAGTCGAGAGCTGGGTCCAAAAGGAGGTCAAGCTTTGCCATGTTGCCCCCAAGGCAGCCCTTCAGCCAAACAGGCAGCTTCAGAGCTGGTCTCCCTCCCACAGTATGCCAGTTTCTGTATTTAATTTTGGAGCTGTCCAGGCAAGGGCAGCCAGCTGCATCCAGGCCCGGCGGCACGCCCTGGAACCGCGAACGAAGGAATGATCGCTCTCCGCCAACCCGAGCCTGCCTGCCCGGTCAGGTTGTGGGAGTCCCTGGCCTCCCAGCTATCCTCCCGCCCTCTGGAATGGCAGCAGCAGCAGCAGCTTCCCTTGTCCCAGAACACTATAAAGCCTCTGTGACCTTATGTTGTGCTACCTCGCTACCATGGGAGCGAGGGGGAATAAAAAGGCCAGCCAGCAGCTCCAGGCATCATTTGCTTTGCTGTCCTTCCTCTGCTCCATTTCACTGCCTTTTCTCTTGCTGTGCAGCCCTCCTGATCTTTGAGACTGCAGTATCTCCCTAAATGAGAAAGCTGGCTTCAAGACTAAGGTAGCCAAGAAAACACAGCGGAGATGGGAGAGCAAAACAAGCGACCGGCCTCGCTTGGCTGGCCGGCCTCTTTATTCCCCCTTGCTCCCAAGGCAGCTATCTGGAACGGCCAGCTGTAATAGAAATGGGGATAGGTTAAATGCTGTGAAACAGGAGAGAGCAGAACAAACACCTAGAATGTGGGCCTAGATCCCACCTGCTGCTGCTGTGGGATGAGTCCTCCAGGAGGACGTGTGCTGTTTGGCCACTTTTGCTTTCCCTGCATTAAAGCTAGTGCCTCGGAAAAGAGAAAAGAGGAAAGTTCAGCCCCACAGGTGCCGCGAGGGGAATGGCAAGCTCACAGGGGAGGGGGGAAAAACACACACACACACACAGAGTTTGGATTTTTCTTTTCTCCTGCCCCACCCACTGGAGACCCCTGGATTCCCTCCCCAACCCCATCTGGCCCCTACAGGCACCACCCATGCAAATGATGTAGAGTTGGCTCTGCCCACACAGTCACATGACCATCCCAGCCACGCCCATCCAGAGAACCGGTTGTTAAATTATTTGAATTCCACCACTGTTACATAATATGTAATAAAGTTAAGTGCCTTTATCTCTTTAATATGGATTCTGAAGTTAAATGGTAGATTCCGTAGTTGGCAGGTCTTGGCTGAACTGGCTGGTCTTGAAAAGTAAACAATTAGATTTGGGCAGTATCTGGCTCAGGAGCACTAGGAAATTCCAAGGAAGATTGAGAAACCACATTGGAAAAACTGGTTTCATAGTGTAAAACAAACAAACCATTAAGTCGCCAAGAGTCAAAATATATTATAACCACTATTCTGGCTTTTTGCTTTCTAAAGGAGAGATAGAAAAATCCTGTTTTGTGGTTTTGGAAGATGATGCTGTCTATGAAGAAGAGGAAGAGTTCAGACTGGTGCTTGGAACACCAAAAAGTACCTCTTCATTTGGTGCTTCTATTGGGGAGCCAAAAGAAGTGCTGGTGAAGATTAAGGATGAAGAAGATAGTAGGTTGATGAGCTCTTTGCTACTCTTTCAATTGAAGGACCTGTAGATTATTACTTCAAGGGGTTTCAAATTGGACAGCTATTATATAAGAAAATTAGGATTCATTTATATGTTGCTAATCTCTACATTCAAGGACAGTGCTTCTAAAATATAAATTACCATCCTGAAAAAGAAGTCAAATGGACAATAACTTTTTCTTAGATAATAGTAAATTGGCTGTTTTCCTTCAGAATTACCCTAAACCACATCCTCTAATATAATAAATAGTTTAAAATAAAATACACTTTGTTTTATTATCTTTTTCTGGATGAGTGTTATATTTTAATGTGTATCAGATAAAACATTAAATTGGAGTTTTCCAGAAATTAAATATAATTAAAAGTATATTAAAATTACTTAAAACATTAATCACATATAATCAATGATTTCTCTTTTTTGTCACTTTAAAAATTACAATGCAGTGATATGTAAACAATTTCTGAAGGTAACATATTATGAAATATGGGGTACAAGTTATATACCTCTGTTTCAAAATGTAGAAATGTTTACCCCCTCCTCTCCAACTGAATAAAATAAAGCAGTAAATGAAAAGACGGGAATGGAGAGAGAACTATGGCCGAATATAAATTAGTCACATTTACAAATAATGTATTCCCAATAGGAGGTTTTATATCCCAATAGGGGTTATATATACCTTTGAGACTGCCTCCTGCTACCGTATGCCTTCCAGAGCCCAGTGAGGTCCCACAGAGTCGGCCTATTATGGGTCCCGTCTGACAAACAATGTTGGCTGGCGGGTTCCCGTGCTAAGGCCTTCTCTGTGGCATTGCCGATCCTCTGGAACCAACTCCCAGTAGAGATCAGGATCACCCCCACCTTACTGGCCTTCCGTAAAGCCATTGAGACCTGGCTCTGGCGGAAGGCCTGGAATTAATGTACCTTCCCCCTGGATGACTGTTGATGATAGTTAGTACAGTTTTATTATATATTATTGTGTATTGTGTTTTATTGTTGTTAGCCACCTCGAGTTCCCCTTGACCGGGGAAATGAGGCGGGGTATAAATCTAAGCAAACAAACAAACAAACAAACAAATAAATAAAATATTATAGCCTCTGCTTCTATCAAAACCAACTTTCAATTGTTTAATAGCTTATTAGGAAATCTTTCTTAATACTTACTTAAATTATTTTTTCCACATGTACCCTCTGGTACAGACTTTCCCTGCATAGTAACAGAAAACAAACTGATCAATGTTATGAATAATTCCTTCTAACATTACCTCTGATGTGCTGCTGGACAGTCTAAGAGAGGTCATATGGTGCTTCATAAAGTAACTATTCATAATCTAGCCCATTCAGGGATTTAATTCACACTAGCACAGCATGATGGGAATCAGTTTTGATTTTCATTCATCCAACTATAGTATTGCATTATGATGACAAAATAGAATATATTGAAATAGAATTAAACCCTGAGTGGAAACAATGGACTTTTCTAGGTTTTTATAAAGTTTAATATTACAAAATTTGATGCCATCTTCCTTTAATGATTTGAACTGATCAATAGATGTTCTTAATGGAATTGTTCTTGCCTTGTCGTTAATTAAATTTAACATAAATCACATTGCTAAATAATAAATAAAATGAATTAAGCAAAATGTTATTTTCTTGGTTAGTACTTCTTTTCTGTCTCGGACTATTATTAAAAGCTATACTGAAGTTTAGTCTTGGTTAAAAGGAGAAGTTGACATTTTCCATTTGTCTTGCAGAACCAATGATTAAATTCTCTGAGGTGAAATACAACATTCAAGAACCACAGGAGCCTGGAGAGATTGCAGTTTTAAAGATCCCAATCTTGCGACTTGGAGACACCTCCAAAGTTTCTATTGTAAGAATTCATACTAAAGATGGTTCAGCTACTTCTGGAGAAGACTATAATCCAATGTCTGAGGGTAAGATTCTGATTCTAAATTGGACATTGCAGCAAATGTTAATGCATAAGGTTTTTTTTTTAAAAAAAATCTGGAATTAGGTATGTTTTTAATGCTACAAAATGTGAATGCAAAACTTTGATGGATGAATATTCGTATTTCACAGACATGACCCAAATTGCTCCTTTACTATTATTCATTTTAGATATTGGATTTAAAGAAGGTGAAACAGAGCACTTTGTGGAGGTTGAAGTTTTGTATGATGGAGTGCGAGAAATGCGTGAAGCATTTACAGTGCATTTGAAACCTGATGAGAATATGGTGGCTGAGACACAGGTAAATACCCAAGTGGTTTGCCCTGTAGTTTGCATTCAGTTGAGGTTGATTCAAAAATGTCAATGCATTAACAATGTTAGCTTTTCAGAATCCATGGAAGTCTGCTGTTGGAGACCAAACTGGAAGAAAAACCTTTCCTCAGATCTGCTTCTATTCTTCGGAAATTTTAGAAACATTGACTCCAACCAGACATTTAGCATTAAGGAAGATATAATGCTTTGGCTTGATTTAAAATCTCTACCCTTAGACTGACCATAAGTGCCTTCCAATAATACCTAATTGTCATTCAGTGAAAAGTATGCTTCAATTCTAGATCTGAATCTACATCTTTCTAGAAAATATGGATTGATCCATAATGAACAGCTATCAAGATGAATTGGCCATAGGTGTTTCTTTTATCAAATAAGTTTCCTTGCTGATATGTTTTTAGAGGCATGGAATGGTTCTATGGATTCCCTTTGTCAAGTGAATAATTTCTTCCTCTAGCAAAAAAAACCCCTTTAGATTCATTCTTTAGAATGGACTAGCTCAGTGGTTCTCAACCTGGGGGTCGGGACCACTTAGGGGGTCGAACGATCCTTTCACAGGGGTCGCCTAAAACCATTGGAAAACACATATTCCCATATGTGGTCCCAAATAANNNTTGCCGCCTCGAGTTCCCCTTCGGGGTGAAGAGAGGCGGGGTATAAATCTAATAAAATTGAAAATTGAAATTGAAAACATACAAACAAACATCCGCACCCCAACTTTCTTTTATAGATATAGATAATAGTGGCATAAGACAAGTCAAGACTCTTTCTAGGTAGATTAATTTTAACATTTCATATATTATTTATAACGTAGCTGGTTACAGAAGCATACTTTCATGTCCACTTTACATTTAGAGACAGAAACTTTTGGTTTTTCCATTCAGATGAATAAAGCCATTATATACATTGAAGAAATGGATAGCATGGCAGATGTGACTTTCCCAGCTGTGCCACAAGTTGTATCACTTCTGTTGTATGATGACACTGCCAAAAGCAAACTAAATCCCCAGCCTCCCAATGGATATCCGATTGTGTGTGTAACGGTACGATCCATCTTTTTTCAAGTTACAATGTCTTAATTTTTCTACTACTAAAAATTATTAGTAGAAAAAATATTTGGGATTAAGCTTCTGGAAGGTTCCATTTTATCAGTTCATATTGTTCATTTACTTGATTATCAGTATCTATTTAAAAATATAGAAAGTTTAATATTGAGCACATTAGTTACAGTTTTTGTTTCATGTGCCCTCAAAATTTTGCTTATGGAAAAAAATGTTAATGCCAATTCCACAGAAAAGAGACTGATATGAAGGAATCAATGTCTGTTTAATATTACATTTGCATTATCTATAAAATTCAAACCTGATCTAAATTTTCTTGCAACTTCCTAGATCAGTGGTGGCGAACCTTTTGGAGGTTGCGTGCCAAAAATGCATGCACGCGTGATCGTGTGCCATTGCACACCTACTCTGTGCGCATGTGCATGTGTGACCTCCCTGTCCCCTGCACATGCACAACCTCCTCCACACTCCCCCGCCCCTGCGCATGCGTGCGGGGCCTCCCCACTCCACCCCCTATGCATGAGCACACGCCTACCGCCGGCCAGCTGATTTTGGGACCTCTGGTGCTCAACTTCCCTGCACTCCCCATCCCTGCGCATGTGCACACAGCCCTGAGCTCCTCTGCCCCTGCGCATGCCCAGAAGAGACCCAAAAATCAGCTGGCCAGCACGCATGTCCAGTGGAGCTGTGCTGGGCATCGGCTCGCGTGCCAGGCAACATGGCTCCGCATGCCACTTTGGGCACCCGTGCCATAGGTTCGCCATCACTGTCCTAGATAATCTACTGATACTTCATTTCTTCCTTTTCCTTGCTTTTCTAATAGATAGGATATTAATATCTTTTTTCATTCAAGTTTAATAAATTGCAGTTTTCCACAGCATTTGGCTTTTACATATAAATGGCAGAGTCAGTAATACTTAATTCTCAGCTAGTATGAACATAAAATAAGATTTATAATATGATAACAAGAATAAGGAACTTGTTAAATACTCTAATGAAACAAAAAGAGAGGAAAGTCTTATTATTTCATCTTAATTAAGAACTTTCATGACAAAAAATTAAACATAACTAAATGGATATATTGTATGCATCTTGGCATTTAGGCATGCAACCCCAAATACTCAGATTATGACAAGACTGGATCTATTTGTGCTGCTGAAAACATCAATGACACAGTGACTTTGTATCGTTGGCTCGTCAGTGCCCCAAGCGGCATGGATGGTGTGACCAGCCCTATGCGTGAAGTGGATTCCAATACTTTCTTCACTAACACCAAGTCAATTGCTTTAGACTCCATCTATTTCCAAGCTGGCTCCAGGGTTCAGTGTGCAGCACGTGCTGTCAAGGCCAATGGAGATGTGGGCTTAGAACTGTTGAGTCCCATCCTCGTAATACATAGACAAGAAGGTAAGTTTAATAAACCATTAACTGATTCTGAACACTTTTATTCAGATAGAACATTCTTTCCAAGAAATGTTTTTTAGTAATGAAAAAGATGGAACAATTAGAAGCGCAATTATTAAGTTAGTAGCAAAGGAAGTTAGATATGACATTCAACATTTGTACTTCAATATATTTATTGTAGTAAGTATAATTTTTTTAAATAATAATTTGAGATATCTTTAAAAACCTGTGTAACTTAGCCAAGTGAAAAATAGAGATAGTAGCTTTCTGACTAGGACTTTTCCTCTGCAATTATGTCATTTGAAAATAAGCTTATAACATTTTGGTTTCCGTACATGAAAAGAAAACATAGAGTTGGCTTGCATAGTACTCAAAGGATCTGTGTTGCTCTAAGTCTGCATGTGATCTGATACTTCCTACAATTTGCCTGTGAGGGAAACAATTGTGAAAGGATTTTCAAATCTATGTCAGCTACACGTATTTGTGATATGTGTGTTGTGGATGTGAGCTACCTGCTATTGGGGATATGTATCATGCCTTGAATTGGAAAATTAAGGATCAAACTATACAGTTCTTAATTTTAGAGAATATTAGCTCTGTCTGAGTTTATATACTGTATATATATACAGTATAATGCAGTATATAATACAGTATATATAGAATATATTACCGGTACACACACACACACACACACACACACGAGCTTCAGTGATTATGCTAGTAACTTAATGACACTTGGACAAAGCATTTAGACTTACAGAATTCCCTATCAGGCATTTATCAGCATTTACTATTAAAGCATCAGCATAAATAAAATTATATTAAGTTAATACAGGTACTCCTCGATTGACAACATTTCATTTAGTGACAGTTTGAAGCTACAGAGTCACTGAAAAAAGTGACTTATCACCATTTTTTACATTTAAAGCATCCCATGGTCTGGTGATCAAAATTTGGACATTTGGCAACATATTTATGACAATTGCAGTGTCCCAGGCTCATGTGATCAACTTTTGTGACCTTCTGATGAGCAAAGTCAATTGGGAAGCCAGATTCACTTTACAACTGTATTGCTGACTTAACAACGGCAATGATTCACTTAACAACTTTGGCAAGAAAGGTTGTAAAATGGGACAAAATTCACTTAACAACTGCCTTGCTTATCAGTGGAAATTTTGGGCTCAATTGTGGTCATAAGACAAAGACTTCCTATACTTATTTTTCATAATTGTGTAAGTTTCTCGGAGTCACATTAATGAGAGGTGTGGCTTGATTTAAACCGATCAAGCAATAAATGGCACTGTTTTCCCCATAGGTCTGTGCCAACCACGTATTCTAGGTACAGTTGGAGCAGAGCCTTTCTCAGCCAAAATTCATTACATGGGTCCTGATGATGCTGACTATCCAAACCTGATTAGGTTTTCGGTTACCATGCCTCATATAGATGGTAAGTACCAGACATAAGTGCCACTAGAACCAGAACAGCTGAAATGGTGCCGCACCAATTGTCATCAGAAGGAGATTTTTGAAACAATGATTCAAAGACAACTTTTAATGTTTATCCTTGCTTAACATGCTTAACAAAGAAAGAACGTTATATTTATTCTTAAATATAAGAAAGAGAAAATCTATTAGATTTAGTGCTGAAATGAAGAAGACTTGGAATAAGCAGGAATGGTTTTGGGAGTAGGACCATGAACTCAATTTAGAATCAGTTCATAGACTTTAAAATTCTTTATTTTTTATTCTAGATAATGTTTCAACCAAATGCTTAGATTTGAGGATTCATGCAATATATGCCTATACAGTATTTTACAGTACATGTACACAAACACAGACTTGTATGTGCATGTTATACATGTTATATTAAAAAAAAACCAGCAATATAAAGTTTCACAACCATACATTGGAATAATGCAGTAAAAATGACAATAAATGTTATCTTATCTTATATGGGAAATAACTATTACTTCAGTGTACTTTAGTTCCATAAAACATTATACTTCACTTACAAAAGATTTAGATGTCCTTTGGCAACTAACTGCAAACATTTTTCTTAACCCTGCTTTGAAATTTGAATTACTGTTATAAAACATATCTGAATCTTACATATTCTTTGAATGTAATATTGTTAATGTAATGTAATCACCCAGATACTTTTGTTATTCATGCATAAAATATCTAATAGGCAATTTCTGATTTCAGGAATGTTGCCAGTAATCTCAACCAGACCTTTGTCCAATTTTGAGTTGACACTGAGTCCGGATGGCACTCGAGTAGGCAATCACAAATGCTCCAATCTCTTGGATTATAATGAAATAGAAACAAAACATGGCTTCATCACAGATGATATCAAGAATCCAGAAGTGATTGGAGAAACTTCACCCTATCAATACAGCAGTAGCATACGATCAGCTAAGACTTTACGTTTCTACCGTAATCTCAATCTGGAGGCCTGCCTGTGGGAATTTATCAGTTACTATGATATGTCAGAACTGGTAACTGGCTGTAGTGGTTCCATTGGGACAGATGGTCAGGTAGGCTCCATTGAAGAAATGCAAATCTCTATTAATGCAAGGATTTTGCTCAGTTGCACTGCAAGTCATAGTATGAAAAACCAGAACAGATTATTCCTTCATATAAACCAATAATATACAAAATGAGAACATACAGTGTTACCTCAGTACTCAACTGCTTCAAAACTCGTTGAATTTGATACTTAGTGCAGTTTGACATGAAAATGTTGTACTGATATTTGTCTTTTGTTTGGTACTTGACTTGCTACAATAGGAAGAGGGGGACACCTATGGAGAGCAGACAAGAAGTCTGCCATGCCAAGAAGGTCACTGCAAAAGGGAGTGGGGACAACCTCAGACAGCAGACAGGAAGTTGGTCGTTTTGGGAAGGTCACTGTCATAAGAAAAGGGACAAACAGGAAATTCTTCCAAGCCAAAACAAACGGTCATGTGATAAATTACATGGTTTGTTTGGTACTCATCATTTTTAGTACTCCTTGCTTCTCCCAGAACCAATTAACAAGTTATGAGGTTCCATTATATATTTTGATTCAATCTGTCTACAGCAAAGCTTTCATACCATGTTCAGAAAGAAAATTTGTGGCAGATGGACCAATAATGTAGTTGAACTCAGAAATTTATTATGGTTTGTTGAAGACCCCATTATTTTTTGATTCACATATAAACGAAGTATTAAAGTTAGTTTATCCAACACAATGGCAGAATCTATGCATTGTGTAAAACAGCCAAGGAACAATTTTGTGCTAAATGCCCATGACAGTTCAATTCAATTAGAAAATCAACCTAGATGGGATAAAAAAGCTTTGCTGATAGCATATTAAAAAAGATACTCTTACAAGCAAATTAGTTATTTGGGGTTTCAAACAAATTGCAACTTTTTAAGTGATATAATGAATATTGAATGAACACATAATTTATAATCAAAACAGAATGACTATAGAAAGGAGAAATGTGTCTGTGTAGCTAAGATTGGAGGAAAATTTGGCAGACAACTTAATGTCTAACAAGAGTATAAGAGTCTGAAAATAAAAATTATAGAGACCAGACCTAAGCACCATTAATTTAAAAACTACGGAACTTCCATACATAGGCAAAGAAAAAAACTGCCATCATACACATGATTATTTTATATACTAACTCTCAAACTGAATATGATCCTAATATACTCAGGGTGAGCATAAATCAAATGATTGCATGAGTGTATTTAATGCATTAGTGCATTAATTTTTGTGATTCATGAATTAGGACAACTTAAAGGTAGCCAAATAAGAGCTTACATATTTCAGAATGTGTGTGATGAGGCAATAGTGTACTAGAATGCACCAAATGGACATGCTATATAAAGGAGGAAAAAAATGGTTTAGTTAATTCATGGTGGCCGAACTCATTTGAGCTTAAAACCTGACCATATCAATGTATTACTCATGGGTGACACTGACATCCAACTTAATGAGAAGAAATAACATTGCCTCCTGCTTTAAAATCAGGGGTGCTTTTTCCAAATGTCTGGTAGAGCTAACTGAAGGAAGGAGAAAATTCAGTGATGGTAAAAAGTAGAGGACTATGTTCAAAGTACAATGAATATTATTTTTAAAAATCCAAAACATGGTGCTATGTTGCGTTTCGGTCCTCGCGAGGATGATTCACCGGCGACTTATCACCCAAGAAGGGTGGGCCCCCCCACGTAGCGTAGTAACCACACGACACAATGGCTGCTCGAGATGGAAGAGAACCCCGATCCTCCGGGGCGGCTTCCTTTTATTAGTAAATTACTACATACGTGGCAAATTCAGTGCCGAGGCTTTGTTACAAATGCTTGTTCTATATAGGGTGATACTATGTTTCTACAGGGAAACAGGACATGCTAAAATTGCTGATTCGGCTGTACCACTGCTGTTTTGATTTATCATTATGGAGTCACTTAGGCTGTTCTCACAGTGCTATAATTTAATATATATGTTAAATGTTTAGTGTGAAACTAAAAAGGAGGCATCCTTATATTCATGCTTTCAAGTATTATGACAGGTGGCACAGTCAGGGAGTTTTTTTCCAGCTATCGCATCTTTTTCAAGGACCTGAAACAGGCATATGTCATTCTTTACTACTATTAAAGATATTGTACCAGGATGTAACCTGTTCTAAGTAAAGCTGCCTTTTGCAGAAGGTAGGGACCAGTGACTAAGGTTATGCTTCAGAAAAATGGATAAGGTTAAGGCTAAGACGAAGAACTAAAACTAATTTACTCTACTTTCCTTTACTTTTAAATTCATTTCGTTAAACACTATTCTGTCCTAATTTAAAACCATAAAGTCATGGTTTAGGATGAATCAAATAGTTTCAATTAGCCCTAATTCAACTATTTATGGGAGAAACAGTACCTTCATTAAGGACAGATGCTAGTTAGCCTAGATATTTCTGCTGTCCCAGATATTTAATTCAAACAGAAAAGAACCAGCCATCCTCTTCATAGTTAGGATTGATATTTGAGATGAACTACCTGAAATTAAATTCAGTACTTCAAAGATTTATTTTAGATCTTGACGTTGGCTATATAAAAATATCCTTAAAATAGCAATAGCACTAGACTTATGTACTGCTTCACAGTGCTTTACAGCCCTCTCTAAGCGGTTTACAGAGTCAAAATATTGCCCCCAACAATCTGGGTCCCCATTTTACTGACTCAAGAAGGATGGAAAGTTGAGTCAACCTTAAGAATCAAACTGCCGAACTGCTGACAGCCAGTAGTCAGCAGACGTAACCTGCAGTACTGCATTCTAACTACTGCACCACCATAGCTCATGGTAATGAGGTCTATCCAGGTGCATGTGGGACGGAAGTAAAGTGGTATCTCATTAGTTTAATGAGAGATCCTGTTTGTGGTTCTGACCTGAATTATAAAGCAACATATAGCTAGCTAGGGTAGAAACAGAAAGAATGGTGGTAAACAGATCCAAATAGGAGTTTAGCTAAATCAGGGGTGTCCAACTGAAGGCCCGGAGGGCAGATCCGGCCCACGGGGTGCTTAGATCTGGCCTGCGGGGCTGTCCTGGAAACATTTCCAGGACAGCAGAGGATGCCTCTGCCAGTGAAAACTGATTTCGGGAGGGAGCTCCATTTTTAATGGCAGAAGTTGTGGAAGTCGCAGCCGAAAATGGAGCTTAGGAGCCTGCTTTTTCTGGCAGAGAGCTCGGGCCGCCACAGACACTGTTGACATGAGTGATGCCGAGCTGGCCATGCCCACCGGAGCCATGCCCACTCCGCCCCCACAAGGTCAAACACAACCTTGATGCGGCCCTCAATGAAATTGAGTTTGACACCCCTGAGCTAAATACAAGCTAAAAGGAGCATGCCAAGGACAAAAGATAGGAAGCTGACATTTTCATATAATTTAAACCTGTAAAAATGAGGTACTGTTGTTATGTATACATGCAGTGGTATTGCATATCAGGCTTCCCGGAGAAGCCACAAAGACATTGAAGTTAGGAACATATGCATGCCTTCCACCTTGTTATATATAGGAAATGCTACAAGACATGAGTAACACACAAATATATAACGTTATGGTGAAATTTCTTATTGATTGCTAATATAGAAACTGAATCATTTACTTGATAAGTAGTAAAATTAGAATTAGTCATGCATCCTATTTATAGAAAACTGGGAGCCACATTAGATGAGATGGACTACATCAGAAAAGTAAATGGAACTATTTTGTAAGGAACACATTCAATTATGTACTACATATTTAAATTATGGCCCTGTTGTTTAAACAAGCAGGGGAAAAACATGTTTGCATTTAAATAAAGGGGAGAATTTGACTTGCATGTCATATCCTAAATATAGTTATATTATTATAAACTATTACTGATGGATGGCTACATCCAGTTTTGCTTTAAAAATGTTCTCAACTGCTTGAAATCCTGAGGATTATTTTGAGGTGCCAGTTATTGTTTTTTTATCTGGAGTTTTATTTACTTCTTAGAATACAGGCTTTGGTTAGTTCACTTCTTATTCTTTATCTGATTTGCTATCAGTTCTAAAAGCAGGAAAGGAAATTGGTGATGATGATGGTTATCTTTAATCATCAGAAACGATACTTTTCAATATGAGCAAGTTCACTTTTGAAAAGGTGGACTGCAATGCACCGGAGGTAAGAGATGAATGTGAGATTTTTAGTATCAACTTAATCCCATAATAGGGCCTTGATTGTAATCTTAGATTGCCAAAAATCCTGGGATGACTGTCAAATTGATTTTAGAGTGGATTTCCTTCTTTGCCAGGGTTGCATTTCAGAAGCCAGGAAGAGGACTGCCTGCTTAGGTGTTGGCCTACATTTCATTCTCTCACCCTTCACCATAAACTGTAAATTCTTTTTTTAAATCATCAAAGTAGATTTCTAAATGCAACAAGAAATGTTTGTTCTGGAGTTAACACATGTGATCAGAAAATAAATAAACAAGGGACCAAAAGGAAGTTATGATGAAATTTTATACTGTGTTCAGAAGAGCTGTGATTTTAAGTGCTGAAGATCCAGTATGAACATAGGGTGATGTAATGCTGTGCTATTTTTCAGGTGTTGAATCTGGTTCAATCATATGTCACTCTTCGAGTGCCCCTCTATGTATCTTATGTCTTCCATTCACCTGCAGCAGTTGGGGGCTGGCAACATTTTGACCTGCAATCTGAGTTGAGGCTCACCTTCGTGTATGATACTGCCATTCTATGGAAAGACGGCATTGGAAGTCCACCAGAAGCAGAACTGCAAGGTAAATTATAAATATTTCCTTTTTTTTCTTGCCCAGAACCTTTTTACCTTAAGAGATTAGTCTGTAGAACTGGCTACTACAGGGTGTGAAAACTCAGACACAATTAGCCATTCGTGGTTATATGGAACTTCACAAGAAAAGAATAGCTGGTTTCTATGCTAGATTGTGGTAAACAACTTTATCCAGCGATTTACACAGTGACAGCTGCTTCAAAGCCAAGCTATCTTTTAAAACAAAACTTGAATTATTTATGTTATTCTATTTTCATGTATACTGCTTTATTTTATCATAGCAATGATTTTGGCTCCTTAATCTGCACCATGCTGACTAAGTCGTGTGGCACTTGCAATCCAACACAATTGAATGATACTAAACAACTAGTTTTTTAATGAATATTTCTAAAATAACATGATGGCTGCTTACATCTAGGGTCTCTTTACCCAACCAGTATGCAAATCAATGATGAAGGGCGATTGGTGGTCCATTTCAGGACTGAAATTCGATTCAGGGGGCAGTTCATAATATCCCACCCAGGTAAGGGCAGCATTTTGTATGTTTTCTGAGTATCTTTTTCTGAGCTAAAAAATATTGTAGCTTTGTGGGTCAATGACAACAGACTTTGGGATTTAATGTAAATCTCATAAACAGTAAGGACCTTATGGTTTGAACTGGGTTTTATCATCTACTAGCTGATTACCCGGCCTTGCTCAGGTTTTTTTTTTTTAAGAAGTATATTTGTGCCACAGCATTTGCTTCTGAAGCCCCTGGTGCTCCCTCCCACAACAGTTGCGGGCCTTCTGAAGCCCCTGGTGCACATTTCTGCTCCGGTAAAGCCATCTCTGGGCCGAGGGCAGGATGGGCTTTGGGCCAAGGGCAGGCCAGCTCTCAGGAAAGGCAGCTAGGGCTTGATGGGCACTGGGCCACAGCCGTTTGCAGGCCTTCTTAAGCCCCCACCCCCCCTCCAACATCGTAGGCGGCCTTACTTGGGGTGGGCTGCTCCATGTGTCTTGGGCCTGTTGCTGCTGGGGAAAATTTGGAATTTATATGTATAAAACATGGCGCCTTAGAGGTTTGAATATGGTGCCTCAGTCAGTTTGAAAACTGCAC
>JANHGC010000754.1:87350-99431 GCA_027560395.1 Boaedon fuliginosus
AAAAATCGTATGTATTGCTTGTACATTGTTCAGCAAGAGAGCATTTGTGCTCTGCTAAAGTGCAGTTTTATTCACACCAGCTGCAATAAGACTCGCTTCAGTGAAATCTCTTTCCAAAGTTTTACTGTAAATTATAACTATTGGTACAGCCATCCAGTCTATTTTTCATTTAGCAACCAAAAGGTGGAAAGCCACTAAAATACTTTCATTAATGTTCCTAATGTAGAATAAAATACTCCCCGAACAGATTCCTACAATTTATATTACATTCGGATGTAAAATATACAAGTCATATATCTGTATACTTAACTCACTTATTTCAAAGGACAGGTAAAGCTACGTTGTCAAGAACAGAAACATTATGTTTCAACTCCAGTGTATTATGGTATACTGCTCATGCCCTATGACTGTGAATTTACCAAAATACTCTTTCAGATATCATTTTATAAAAATTGTTTTTTTTTTCCATACAAGTGTTGTCTTTTCCATTTGTTGTCATATTGCTTTACCTAAGGCATTAGGCCTTATACAATGCCATGAGCACAGTGTAATAGCCGAAGACCAAACAATGCTGTTATTAAAGTTGAAAGCCTGGAATCGTAAAACCGAGATAATTTTACTACAGGTTTACTACAATAAACTAATAAACCAGAATTAAATTATATTTAATATTTTATTTTTTTGCTACTCTTGTAAGTTGTCAGTAGCCTTTGATTGATATGAATTGCCAGATATGCTTGCCAGAAATTACACTACTGATTGCATTCTGATTAATAAAATATTCAGATAGTGGTAGGGACAGAAAATAATTTGAATTTAGCTGGTACAAGTGCTTGTTATTTTGTTGTAGAAAAAAACAGAACAATTCATTGAACCAAAACAAGTTTTTTATTTTCAAGTACTTAGAAAATATAAAGTTACTATGTTAAAATTTATCCTTACATAGAATCTTTTTCCTGTTTTATTCCTAACATTTCCTAATGTAAAATATATAGTCATGTGAAAGAGTGTACACCCTCTTCTGTGGTTTTACATATTGGGACAGTAAAAATCATCTGATATTTACCAGTAGCAATTCTTTAAAGTGGGTAAATACAACCTCAGATGAACAACACATGACACATTACACCATGTCATCAGTTATTTTACAAAAAAAGCCAAAAGAAAGCCATGTGTGAAAAACTAAGAACTTTTAGCAGCAACAACTGGAAGTAATCACTTTCTCTCTGACTTTATCAGTTTCTCATATCATTGTGGAGGAATGTTGGCCCCCTTCTTTACAATATTGCTTCCGTTCATTGAGGTTTGTGGGCATTTGTTTATTTACAGCTCTCTTGAGGTCCCACCACAGCATTTCAATTGGATTGAAGTCTGGACTTTGGCTGGACCATTGCAACATCTTGTTTCTTTTATTTTTCAACCATTTTGTTGAAGATTTGCTAGTGCGCTCAGGATCATTGTCCTGTTGCATGACCTAATGTCAGCTAAGCTTTAGCTGTCGGCAGATGACCTCACATTTGATTCTACCATACTTTGTGATGTAGTCCTATGGCTGCAAAATAAGCCCAAATCATCAGGCCGTCCTTCACTGTACTTGACAGTTGGTATGTTTGTGCCGATATGCTGTTTTTATTTCTGCCAAAAGTGCACTATGCATTATGGCAAAACATCTCCAATTTGGTCTCGTCTCAACAGTGTTTCAGAAGTCTTACAATTTGTTCAGATGCAACTTTGCAAACCTAAGTTGTGCTGCAATGTTTTTTAGAGAGAAGAGACTTTATCCTGACAACCCTTCCAAGCAATCTATACTTGTTCAGTATTTTTCTAATTTGTCGTGAACGTTAACATGCTAATTTAGGCCTGTAGAGTTTGAGATGCAACTAAAAAATAATAAAAAAAATAATTTTTTTGCCATTTTTTTTTCATCATTAGTTTGACCTTGGGTTGAATTTGCCAGGATGTCCGCCCTGGGAAGTTTGGCAACTGCCTTGAATGTTTTCCACTTCTGAATAATCTTTCTAACTAATGATGGACTGTAAATTGTTTTGAAATAGCTTTATAACCCTTCCCAGATTGATAGGTGGTAACAATTACTTTTCTAAGATCATTGCTTGATGTCTTTCCCCTTTGGGATTTAATACACACAACACTAAAAACCAACAGACTTCTAAAACTTTGGTTTTTATTGAGGTAGTCACACTTGCTGATGATTAATTGATCAAGGACTTGATTAGCAGCACCTGGCTGATATTTAGGCTCTTCATACCTATGGTAAATACCTATGGTAACTGTAAGGATGTACTTAGTTTTTCCACACATGGCTTCTCCATTTTGGCTTTCTTTTTGTAAGATAAATGATGACATGGTGTAATATGTCATGTGTTGTTATTTATATGAGGTTGTATTTATTTTTAAGAACAGTTAGGGACCAGATGATTTTTAGTATGTCCTGATACGTAAAACCATAGAACTCAAAAGAGGGTGGACTTTCTTTTTTCACATGACTGTATTAGCTAATTACACTTTATTATAACAATATAAATCGATAGGCTAAGTTTGAAGTTGGTGGTTTCCACAATTTGGATGAAATAAAAAGTTCACTCCATGATCAGAATGTTTAATTTGTACATGCAAAAGATTGATTCAATACCAGTGACTGCTAAGTGACCATTTTTTCAGGGATTGTATATGTGAAGGTTATACAGAAAGCAATCACACTGTACCTCATTAGGTGGGTTAAAGAGCACAACCAAGAAAAAGACTAATTCTTGTTTTCTGTGAGAAATCTAGAAATAAAATTTGAATGGAAAGAGTTTCACTTAAACAGTATTCTATCCTTTTCTTCTGGTTATTGTGTAATAAGCTAATTTGAGATGATTTTCTTTGGCTCACCAGTTACAAATGCAGTTAGCATGATGTACAAATGGGAATACAGTTTGATTTTGGCTTCTTGTCTTATTACTATTATGATTGAGCAGAATACAATAATTGGCAAGTGAAAAGAAAAAGTAGTCCTCAAAAGGGGGGGAAATGACTGAGATAAGCACAATCGTAATTACTTTGTAGGTCAACATGACTGACTCTATCCTATAATGCAAAGTATGAATTCCAATGTAATATTTCCAATGACACTTTTGTGTCCCACCGACATTTTCATAGAAAATAAAAATGTTGGGTGGCTGGATGTATGATATCTTTACCTACCTATTTAAAAAGGCAAAAGTTAAGCTAAAGTACAGAGATCATTTTGGGAAACTAATGGAACAGCAAGGATAGTTCTAAATAGTTTGCCCAGTGATAAATGGTTACTTTATCACAGAATAAATGTCCATAACAGGACGTACATACATCGAAAACTTTAAAGCCTGGGAAACCTAAGCACGATATAACTACTAGTGGGTAGTGTGATTTAGCATATTTGTGAAACAAAGAATTGAACAATAAATACATATATATATATATATACATATACATATACATATAAAAAACATCAACTACTAGATGAAGCCTATTTTTTTATTTCAAGTGTTAATGGTAAAAAAAAGTTCAGCACAGCTGTTTTATTTAAAAACGTGAAACTACGTTACTCTTCTAGTTCAGCAAGTAAACACATGAACCCAATGTCCTTTAATGACATAATAGTTGAGAATTGTAAAGTACATCTTATGAAGACCCGTAAAATTAAAGAACTAGCTTAAATTTAGTGATTACAAGAATTCAGTATTCACAGCTTTAGTTTCTTTTTTCTTCCTCTTCCATCAGGAGTACCATCCAATTTACGTTTCTGTGTCTGAATCAGAAAAAAGAAAAATTGAGTCTCAGCTCTGAGAATTCTGTTCATCATGATTTAAATTACTGTAAAGTATAGTGAGGTTAAAAACATTTTATAATTTGTTTTTCATTGTATATAAGCCGCCTCGAGTTCCCCTGACCGGGGAAATGAGGCGGGGTATAAATCTAATAAAATACATAAATAAATATCAAATTCATATTTTTAAATTAAAAAAAGTTTTCATAATATGGGAAAAAGAGTCTAGAAAGAAATATTGCAAAAGCTATCTTAAAACTCTTGTCAATTATATGCCACTTAGCCTGAAGTAATGTAAAGATAGGATTAATGCTACAAATCTAGACTTAATACGTGCTGTTTAAAAGAGTAGAAGAAATTATAACTAATATGGATTCATAATCTTTTCCTATGCATATTATCATTTATATCATTTTATTTCATCTGAATCTTTAGAGTTAAACACATTTTACTCTCACCAAAGATGGTTTAGGTCCACGTTTCTTCTTTTCTGCCTTTTCTTTTTCTTCTAATTCCATGTTTTCTCTTTCAATCAAAGTGATTAAGGTATTACATCTTCTTTGTAATTCCTGAATCAAGAGCAAACAGGAGATTCAATAGTATAATTGCCACTACACAAAGAATTTCACATAATTACATTACATTCTTTCTAATCAGCTCCACTGTATAGATGCTTCCACTTGTAAGACAAAACTTCAGAAAAATCTGTAGAATAATCCCTCCAGCCTTCCAAACTAGCCATGTTAAAAGGCTACTTGTCAACAACTTACATCTACAGGTAGTCCCCAGGTTACAAGTATTCCCTTACTAAACATTCAAGTTATGTACTAAGTGCCCCTAGCGTCCCAAAATTACAAATGTTGCAGCACCACGGCAGTTGGTTGTCCTTACGAATGACCACAGAAGGTCTACAACATTTGGTCTGCCTATTCACCACCACCCTGCCAGGTTTTCACAGGCACTCTGCCTGTGGAGACTCACCTTGTGAAGATCTCCCCTCTGTTGTGGTTTCTTTGCCTACTTTGTTGCTTCAACCTTTTGGTGCATTCACAGAGAACAGAGTCTAACATACTGCAAGATCATGCGATATCAATAGTGCAAGATCTTGTGTGATCTTGCACTTGTATTCTCTATGAATTGAGGCCTGGACAGGCTTCAGACCTTCCTCGGTTTGCCATTTCCTTACTGAAGTCTGCAGGGAAATTGTGTCCCTGTAGGCTTCAGCAGCTCTTTGCAAAAAGCCTTTGTCTGCATCAGCAAAGCTTGGGAGGGGCGAATGCTTCTCTCCAAACCTCTGTTTCTACCAGCAAAGGCTTTTGCAACAGGCTGCTGAAGCTTACAGGGACGCAATCCTCAAGTGCTTCGGCGGCAAGAAAGGAAGCCTGGATTGTACATGTGGCGTTCCATGCCTCCTTTTTCATAGCCGTCCTCAAGCAGTTTGGCGGTGAGAAAGGAGGCCCAAAATGGCGCACATGGCTCTCTGGGACTCTTTTTTTGTAGCTGAAGCCATCCTCAAGCAATCTGGCAGCAAGAAAGGAGACCCAGAAGGTTGCGTGCAGCTCTCGGGGGCTCCTTTTTCATTGCCGAAGCTATCCTCCAGCTGTTTGGTAATGAGAAAGGAGGCCCAGAAAGCGTGTACCTTTCCGGGCCTCCTTTCTCGCCACTGAACTGCTTGAGGAAGGCTTCAGCAATGAAAAAGGAGGGAGCAGGCAAAGAAACAGGCTGCAATAGAGACATATCTTCATCAGGTAAATGACCTGGCACACCAGGATGGTGGGGAGCAATTGGGACCCCAGGGGAGGGAGAATGAAGTATCTGTGGGGAGGGAGGCCTTGGTGGTCTGTAGAAGATGGCCTGTTCCATCACTAGGCTCCCCATGGTTTTCCCCACCCTGAAATACCTCACGTGCACTTAACGAGCCATGCATCTGATTAATTAATGCATGGGAGAAAGGAGGAAGTGATCACGTTCAAGGTACGAGATTCACTTCCACAAATCCTCAGGTTATGAATGGAAGGGACCAGCTCCATTACATTAATAAATCGAGAGCTACCTGTATTATGTATCTGGAACTATAGCTCCATTCCTTGCGAATCATTATATCAACAATGAGATTTTATGGTGATGTAGCATTAAACATCTGGAAGGTAACTTATCATCTACCATGAACGCTGTAATACTGAGCTATGAAGGCGAGCTTCCAAATAAAAAGAAACATGTACAGCTGTATGAACCATTTCTGAAGAATAAGAACAAAGTTCCGATATTCATGCTAGAAGCAGTACAACATATGGAAGGAACTTCTCTTGGTGGGATGGAAATGAGGCAGAGAAGAAAAGCAGAAAAAATGAATAGTCATTATACTAATTCAATAAAATGTCCTTTTTGGGTTACATTTACATGAAGCATAGAATCTTCAGTATCTTTTGAATGGAATTATGGAATTATGTCCCTAGTTAAGAACAAAGTGGACTATTTGAAACTCTATGAGCTTGGTTGTTTGCTTGCAGACATTTCACAATCCAACTAGATAATATCATTTGCTTTCAATATGCCTGCTTATTCTCTTGTAACGACTGACTCTAATGAATGAAAATACAAAAATTAATTCACTTCTTAATTATCCCAGTGCCAGTGCCAAACTGAGCATCCCAAAGGGAGAGGCAATGGAAAAAGCAGAGACATGGTCATGTGATTTTCCACTTACTGACTGCTTTGTGTAACAACAGAATTTCCAATCCCAATTGTGATTGGTAAATAAGGGCTACTTTAAAAACCTTTTTTTTTTTTTACACAATTACTATGCTGCTCAAAATCTACAATTGGATGGAGACATTTAGGCACTCCTGGTCAAATTTTATGTTTCAGTGGAAGTTGGTAGAACCTGTACCTCATACAACATTAAGCACGACTTATTTCTGCAAAGGTGAATGGATACTTAATAATATTTTTAATGTTTATAGATAGATTCAAAGTGTGCAGCCGCCGCCACCGCCAAAAAAGCAAATACAATTCTGGGTTGTATAAACAGAGGCACAGAATCAAGATCACATGAAGTACTAGTACGACTTTATAAAACCCTAGTAGATCTCTGCTAGAATACTGCAACCAATTTTGGTCACCATGCTACAAAAAAGATGTTAAGACTTTGGAAAAAGTTCAAAGAGCAATTAAGATTATCAAAGGCCTGGAGACTAAAACATACGAAGAACAGCTGGAAGATTTGAGTTTGGCTAGTCTAAAGAAAAGAAAAATTAGGGATGACATGACAGCAGTATTCCAGTATTTGAGGGGCTGCCACAAAGAAGGGGTCAAATTATTCTCCAAAGCACCAGAAGGCAGGATAAGAAAGAATTGCTGGAAACTAATCGAAGAGAGAAAAGCAATCTGGAATTAAGGAGAAACATCCTAATTGTGATGACAATTAACCAGTGGAACAGCTTTCCTTCAGAAGTTGTAGGTGCTTCATCAATGGAGGTTTTTAAGAAGAGACTGGAGAGTCACTTATCTAAAATAGAATAGGGTCTCCTGCTTGAGTAGGGGGCTGGACTAGAACCCTTTCCAGCTCATTCCATTCCTTTTCCCATTCCCATTCCATTCCATTCATAAGAAAATGAAAAAAAAAGTATACACTCACATGAAAAAGTAAGTAAACCCTCTTTAAGTTCTATGGTTTTATGTATCAGGATATAGCAAAAGGCATCTGGTCCTTAGCAGTTCTTTAAAAAAGGGGGAAATACAATATCAGGTGAACAACACATCGTATATTACACCCTATCCTCATCATAATACATAAAACCATGGAACTCAAAGAAAGTGTACTTTCTTTTTCATATGCGTGTATGAACATTGAGTGTATGAGTGTATGAACATTTCCTGCAGCCAATTAAAAACAGTTAAGAAACCTCCGCTGCAAAATACAAAAGTAAAAAATAATATAAAATATAAAAAAGCTGTACTATGCTTTTCTACCAGGGAGATAAATCATATTAATTAAAACCCAACTTTGAGGAAGAACAAGAGAACACTGCCATACACTCCCTCCCATAGTTTTAAACCCATAGTTTAAAGTTATGATGGCCTTAGTAGAAGTGCCTTATGGCCCATTCTCAAAGTTATTGCCACTGCACCACTCCTGCAATCATGTGATCACAATTCAGGTGTGTAGCAACCAATATGCATTTACAACAGTTGTAGTGTCTTGCGGTCATATGATCACATTTTGTGACCTCCCCTGCTAGCTTCTGACAAGTCAACTGGAGAACCAGATTCATTTAACAACAATGTTCACTTAATGACTATGTAATTATTTAACTGCAGTAAAGCTGGTCATAAAATTGAGTCTGATCACATGATGACTCAATTACCACCATCACTTATTGTCTGAATTTCTGGTCGCAACTGTGGTCATAAGTCAAGGACCATCTATAAGAAACAATATTTATTTATACATAATACAGTCTTCTCTATCCACAAATTGGTTTTCTTGTTTTTTGTCTTTGTAAAAAACAAAAAACAAAAAAAAAACTACTACATACCATTGCAGTTCTAGACTTGAGGAACCAGTCAAATCTGAACTGGGGAGAATTTCTAATACACTGTCTCAATTCATCATAAACATTTTCTTTGTCAAATCCAAGCTTATGAAGCATACAGATCAAAAACCGATCTTCTTCTTCTGTGTAATTCTTCCCTTTGTTAGTACCATATGATATTCTCAATTGGTGAAAAGGTGCTTTGTATCTGCCAATCTGAGAAAAAGAAAAAAAATCAATGTGGCATGTAAAAGAATACACACACACACACACACACACACACACACACACACACACTGACTAGCTCATTGGAAATTTAGCCAGTACATATTTCTAGTAGCAAAAAAGTATCTTGATTTGTAGATAAGTGATTAATCTTACCACCATATCAACAATATAAAACAAAATAAAACACAGGATATAAGTCCAGGGTAAACTAGATAAAAGGAAATTAATAAAATACATATAAGTTAACATATAAAGCATCAGCATTCAGTAAACAATACCGGAATCTCAGAATGCCCCAATCTGTTCAATATAAAGAGTCCTTTGATTAACTGCCTTAACTATAAACTTACCGCTGAGAAGTGCTAAAGAAAGGTTCTCAATCTTTTACTTAACCAGAAAATATACTAACCTTACTTTCTGAAATATGGAAAAAATAACAATAGGAATGTCTGTTGAGATTCTCAGTCATCCAGGTCATGGTTGTCTCACAGATGCTTTTTCAAGAGGCAACTGACTTTCTGGGGTTTTTTTGAAGACATTTTGCTTCTCATGCAAGAAGCTTCTTGGATGAGAAGCAAAACATATTCAAAGAAAAAACAGAAAGTCCAGTTGCCTCTTCAAAAAGCACCTGTGAGACAATAAAACAGAAAAGAACATTTAAAAAACAATAATATCATCCCTTATTAATATTTTACCATTTTTCTTCATATGATACAACTTAAAAGGTAATTACCTTTGTGTCAAGTGCTTTTTTAATACTAATTCTCCTCTGAATTCGAGCTTCGCCTCTTTCAATTTGCGCCATAATCTTTTCTATGTCCTGAAGCTCATTACATCGTTCCCAGAAAACAGCTGAAGAAAGTAAGCAATCTATTAGTTTTGTTCCACATACTTGCAAAGTAAATCAACGATTGTTCAGTTTTGTATTTTTATTTCTTTTTAGATCTAACATAGTTCTTCTCACATCAATCAGCTTAAGGCTTTTGTCTTCCCAAAAGATGACATTTGCTCTGCTTCAACCATTTTGTGGTAGATTTATTTGTTTAGGATTGTCATGCTACATGAGCCACATTTTTAAGTTAAGTTTAAGCTTACCTTAACATTCTCCTATAGAATTTACCACAGGACATTGCTGGGTAACTACTGGATCACCCAGGAGTCTTTTGCAAATCTGAGACAAGTGTATTCAGAAGAATAGTGGTTTCTTCATTTTCCTAAGCATACCATTTTTTTTTGTGGTATTTTCTTTATGAACACTGATAAGAAAAAATGCAGTTGTGGTCTGCAAATCGTGTTCTTTATATCCTAGGACTCTTAAGTTTGGTAATGGATGGGTAATGGAGATCAACAACCCTTTTTCTGAGGTTTGAGGAGATTTCTTTGATTTACTTCCACAAGCTTGTCATGAAGCACAGCCTTTAACAGTGACAAACTGATTTGTGTGTATTTTAAAAGGGCTGGTTCTTCAAGCATCTGATTGTTATTCCACTGCTGGAACATCTAACTCATCTTACCCCATTAAGAGGGTTGATTATGCTAGTACCTCACACTTTCTTTTCTAATGAAGAGTGAAAGTTAGCTCAGCATGTTCAGTAAAGAAGATACAAAATGAATCTTTTTTAACTACTAAAAGGACTTAGATAAAGCTTTATAATATGGTCACAATGTGGCAGGATTACATATAATTCTAAAGCCTTCTCACAAACACTTGTATGCTCTTCAAAAGAAAAACAGATGGAATATAAAAGAAAAAAATACCCATATTTGGCCTGCTGAACTTGAACAGAACAGATAGGGGCTGTATGTGCATACTGTGTCTGGGGTTGGGGATCCTGATTTTCGGGATGTCTGAAACAGTGTGCCTTTATCTTCAAGGGCAGTCTGAAATCTCCAGAATCAATAGGACAAAAGAGCATAAAGAATGTACACTCACACTAAGTTTTGAAAATCATCAATATAGTATCAATTTTTACATGTTTTCTATGACTAATGAATATCTCTGGGTCAGTTGGCTAGATGAATACCAGCTTTGAAAATAGCAAAATGAGTTTCTTTTGCACAGATGTGCTCATTATTGCAATCTATATATTCTCTTGATTTCCTTTGTTTGTGGATGATCAGTGTGCCCTTAAAAATGCATAAAAAAGTTCTTTGGTACTTGGCTTGCTAAAGCTTAACTTGTGTACATGCAGTGTTCATGCTCATTCTTCTGGAATAAAGTGACTCTTCTGCAGGTTTTTGGCAGCAAGCCAGTGAAAGCTATCAAAAAAGAAGGGCAAGAAGAGCAAATCTGCAAGTTAATCTTAAATTGTTGCTTTACTGTTTCTAGTAAATGTTTTACTATTTTATTATTTACTATTATTTAATGTTACATTTACTATGGGTGTTTTACTGTTTGTAATGTTACACATACTATGGAAATGAATCAAGTGAAAATGGCAGCATGTATCAGACTGCATCAAACATGTATCAAACTGGATTGTGAATATACCTTTTATTACGTTATTTAAAAATTTAAAAAGGTGTTACCAGAATATTCAATGACTTCCTCTGGAGTTTTTCCTTCTACTTCTCGAGCTATATTTTCAATGTCATCACGACCCCATTTTTCATTAGCTTTAATGAACTGGTTGAAATCTCTTTTATTCCAGTTTGTAAATCCCTTAAAAAAAAAGGAATAAAGAATGTGTTTAATACTACTGTCCTTTAGAAAACAAGGCTGAATTGGGTTGTTGATGAAGCTGAAGCTTGAAAAATTACACTATTCATTTAAGGATAAACTCTAATTCTTCTAATAATTTTTAAACATGTTCCATAACCACACTAATGGAACTAATGAAGTCTGCAATTCTTGCCTCCCTAGCTCATAATCATAAATTATTTATGACTGAATAACCACCCTCAATTTCATTCAGGTTAATTCAGGTTCTGCACATTCTCATACTGTAAAAGCTACTCTAGAAGTATAAACTTGATTAGATCAATAATATCCCACAAATAATACTTTTCCCTTTTCTGGATTTCAACTCAAGAAACAACACAATAAATATTTGTTGATGGCATTTCTATGCCACTGTATCCATCAAGCTCTGGCAGAAGAAATCTATGAATGATGGGACAAGATAAATTTGTTGAATATATTCAACAATACTGAACAGTATTTAAGAATAGTAACATTTGTTTCAATGTTTGGACTAGAGGACACTAGTTTCTGGAAGTCTTAAGCCAATATTATTCTGACAAATAAAGCAAAGAAAGGCTCATATACAAAACAGTGCAATTGAACAATTAGAAACAGGGCCAACAGAGAACATGACTGTACTGACTAAGCTTACAAAACACAGTTACTGACAAAACAATGTCTATCGAAGTATAGAGTCATCATTTGCAGAATAAAACTGTATCTCGATTTTGTATTCCTTTACAACAAGAAGAAGATGTTCTGATTTTGAAAAAAGAGACTTCCTCCTGTTTCAGTGACTGTCCCTGTTGTCGCATATGTCCAAAAAA
>JANHGC010000754.1:140467-151845 GCA_027560395.1 Boaedon fuliginosus
GAAGGATACCATGGTCAATGGTATTGAAAGCCGCCGAGAGGTCAAGAAGCACCAGGACAGAGGAAGCTCCCCCATCCCGAGCCTGCCAGAGATCATGTGCTAGAGTGACCACAGCCATCTCGGTGCTGTACCCGGGCCTGAAGCCAGACTGAAGAGGATCTAGATAATGCCAGGTAAACAGCTAGTATTCTATAACCAAAGGCAGCCCAACAAGAAAACTAAGGACATATACAATAGTCAAGATAACTCACTTACTCAAAGTAAACTCTTGCTGATTTCAGCAAATTCAGCTTCCCATAACATCAATGGTCTATTTACAGTATGTACTCTCAAACACCCACAATTTTGATTGTCTAGTTTCCTTTTATCAATATAATAAATGTGCATATAAATTTGTATCTACTAAATAATAATACAATGAAGATCTTAATATTAAGTAGTGTCAGACTCAAACTACTATCACATAAGGACTATTTTGATATGAATGCAACAGTACTTTTTTTATATTATACTTAATTTCGGGTGAAAAATTCAATAATTTTAAACTTGCAATAGTGACATCTGAAAATGCTTTTAATATTGATATATTTTTACTTTTACTTTTTTATCAATGCTCTGAGCTTTCTAAATAATAGAATGGTCACAATTTAAAATAATATTACATAAATATTATTGAATGGAAATCTGCATTGAAATAATGTAATGTATCAAGACTTATAACATCACATTCAAAGGAAAGTAAAACAAATCCAATGGTTTTGATATAACATCCTTCCCTTGGATCTTGGAATATTTCAATTAAATATAAATTAAATCTTTGATAACATTTATACAATAAAAACCTCACTAACCTTTGCGAAATATATTCATGTCCATGGTGGAAATTGTGTTGCTACGAGATGGGAGCAAGCCACCTGTAGGGATGCAGTAACTGTTATCAGTATCTGAGGCAGTACGAGAGATGCTACCTGCCTCCACCGGAGAGCGATCTGAAGCATGATGAGGCTTTGGCGGACGTGGTGGAGGAACATCTGGAATAGTCTCTAGCTTTGAACCTTGAGTCAATGAACTTTCTGGAAAAGTTCGTGGAATCTGGTAAGTACTTCCAGGTGTTGAAGGAATGTCATAACTAAGGGAGAAATGCCTCATCTGTGCATCAAGAGAAGAGGTTGCAGATGGAGTGCTGAAAACATGTGGCTCTCCATCTGCATCAGTTCCAGAAGGAGATGACTTTGGTAAAACATCTTGAGAATAACTCCGTGGTAGATTATAAAGACTGCCATCTACTGACACTGAAGCCGCTCTTGATGTGGGGGAATCATATACACTATATTGCTGAAAATATCCATTCACTGTGTGCTTGTTTAGTGATTGCACAGAACTTTTATGGGAAGGCACATTATCATTACAATCTGTTTCAGAACAGGTGGATTTTGCTGTATCAGATGACAACCTAAATATTAAACGTTAACAAACAAAAAATAATGCATTGGCATATTTTTTTCCAGAAACAAATATTTCCCAAAATAAGAAACAAAAATAGATAATTACAACTCTGTGTCATACAGGCTTTAACTTTATATATATTGCTAACATGCACCTATAATACAGAATGACCTGAGGGGAGAAACTGCTTCTTGGTAAATCATAAAGCACTAGGACTGCAGGTACCAATGTGGCATTTTTCATTCTTAAATTCAAAAAGTAGGTGCTTTCATAATATACTGTATTTCCACCTTATGTTGCTAAACTCTCGGCTCTCATACTGTCTATAGATTTTAGTCAGCAAGGCTTCTAAGATATTTGTTCTTATAAACGGTCAATGTTAGTTATCTACAGAAGATTAATAACAAATTATACTATTATTTTTAACTATTTTCTTTCTCTCAATCCTTAAAAAATACATTCCATAACTTGTTATGAATTATTCAGCTTTGGAATAATGTAATTTTTCAAACTAAGAAATAATGTTTTAAATGTATATGTTATTTAAAAAAGAATGTTTTCAAGTTATTTGAAGTTACAGTTGAAAACAAAATTTTAAAACAACAGTTGGAAGGGATCTTGTAGGTCATCAAGTCCAACCCTCTGCCCAAGCAGGCAACCCCCTGCCCAAGGAGGAGGTGGTTTTAATTGCTCTCAGGAATTGAACACCGAGCTACCGATCCTAGTGGCATGTAAGCCCAGCATCTTACCACATAAGTCACAGCCAGGGACAAAAATGCTGTTCAAAAACAGCTGTGTATATGACTTTGCTCTTAAATATGAATGGACTGACCATCTAGAGCCATATACTGCAGCATCCTTTCTTATTGCTATCTTCATAACATTATAGAATTAAAGTTGTCTTTTTTTTGTCGAATCCAAACATGCTCAAAAATCCAAATTAAATCAATCTTGATAAGGAGACACCTAACTTCTACTTGATGAAATAGAAAGAGTCCAGCATATAAATAATTAATTAGATTCACTGCTGCATTGTTTTAGTGTCAGGACCATTTCTAATGTGAAATTGTAACATGTCCTAAGTTAAGAGAAGGCTGGTTTTTTTTTTTCTGCTTTTTCAGTTTCAGAAGAAGAACATAATCAAATTACAAATTGTCTTTCTCAGTTTATCAAGTCTAAATATTACTTTATAGGATCTATTTTCTATTGTCTTGGTTATTCTAGGTGTGATATCCAAGTTATGATCTGTTCCATACAAAATAAAATGGGATTACTACTTCCTTACATTTGCTTCACATGAGAAAAGGGATGAGGCATAACATTCTAAACTTTTAGCAGGGTATGGACCATGTGTTGGAAGGGCGATTTTCTTAGCAAGGAGCAAAACTGTAAATCAAGCATGATTTTTTTTCTATTTTTAAAAGATAAAATCCTTTTACTTCAGTGTTTTCAAAATAACAATACATCTTCAAACAATCCAGCAATTTCTCCATTTCAAGCCACTCTGGATATATCAAGTAGTAATTATTTGCAGTGCTTATAAAAATCCACAGCAAAATGCACAAGATGCACAAAAACACACACAAGCTGGGGTTTTTTTTGTTCAAACAGGCTTTAGAATTGTGGTTAATTTCTAAAGACAAATCCCAAACACTCACTGCAATGGAACTTTTTTACTTTCAAAATCCTCCAGCAGTAAATATTCCTCCACTTCTTCCAAGATGAAAGAGCTGGTTTTTTGAGTATATGATGAAAATTAAGAGATCAGTGATGGAAATTATTTTTGAACAGTAACCCTAACCCTTTTGAAAAATAAATTTGATAAAAAGAGCAATTTTAAAGGCTGTTTTTCAGATTTTATGAAAATAATATGTACCCAGGAGGTACTTATGACAATTTACCTCACCCTTAAATAATCAGATTTAGTCATAGTTGTTCTTTAAAAATTACATAGGAACTGATGGGGGGGAAGCGTATCCATCAAAAAAAGTAAGTTTTTTATCAAGAATGATGAACTTAAATACTTTTGGAAGAGAATGGAATAAGTAACGTAGCCCGTAATAGCAGTTAACTTATATATTGCTTCACAGTGCTTTACAGCCTCTCTAAATGGTTTACAGAGTCAGCCTATTGCCCCCAATAATCTGGGCCCTCATTTTACCGATCTCGGAAAGATGGAAGGCTAAGTTAATTTTGAGCTGGTGAGATTCAAACTGCCGAACTGCTAGCAGTCGGCAGAATTAGTCTGCAATACTGCATTCTAACCGTGGCTCTGAACAATAGGTAATGAAAACTTTTTAACCTCTGAGAAACTACCTATGATAACAGTTATTATAGCATTTTAATGACACTGTTTTTAAATCCAATGTTTACCTTGCTGGTTCAGGCTTCTTACTTTGACAATTGACTAGTAACAGGTAATCTTGTGGATCTTCATGACTGGAGGCAGATTCTAATGGTGGGATATTAATTAACTGATATGGAGGAGGCAGGGATGGCTCGGCTTGTACAGATGGTAGGGAAGTACTGACAGCTAAGGGTAATTCGGCTGGTGCCAGCAGAGAATTGCCAGGTGGCTTCACAGCATCTATAAAACAGAACATGCAGCCAGGTCACTAAATACTGTGTTGGTTGACTGATTGTTTGATTGATTGATTCATACATTCATTAATTCATTCAAGAGTTATATGGGCATCCATTTTGCAGTACAGGTAGTCCTTGACAGTTCATTTGTTGACCGTTCAAAGTTACAGCGGCACTGAAAAATGTGACATGACTGTTTTTCACAGTTATAACCTTTGCACCATCCCCTTGGTCACGTGATCAAAATTCAGATGCTTGGCAACTGGTTCATAATTATGACCGTTGCTGTGTCCCAAGGTCATGTGATCTCCTTTTGCGACCTTCTGACAAGTAAAGTCAAGGGGGAAGCCAGATTCACTTAACAACCGAGTTATTAATTTATTAACTGCAGTGATTCAGTTAGCAACTGTGGCAAGGAAGGCCGTAAAATGGGACAATGTCCCATTAACAAATGTCTCACTTCATAACAGAAAATTTGGGCTCAACTGTGGTCATAAGTCGAGGACTACCTGTACACAGCTCTAGTCGGCTAATGACAATGATAAAATCATAAACAATGAAAACAATAGAACCAATCCAACATTTATTTATATTCATCTATTCAATCTGTAGGCTCCAACCTTACCATCCCATCTCCTGGGGTAATGGTCACCTCTTGATGACTTTCCAGAAACTTAAGATAGTGAGGGCAAGCTGGTCTAAAAGGGAACAATGTTCCATGGAGAAGAGCCTACTGTAGGAAAGACCCCACTAGATCCCTCGATCCCACTAGACAGCAACATTAAAGCTAAGGATCTAAAGCGTGGTCAGTCTAGCAATTGGTGGAAGGGCAGACATTCTAAGGGAGAAGCAGTGCCACAAACAACCTGGCCCTCTACTGTGTAGAACCTTAAAGTGATAACTTTAGCTTGAATTGACCTGCAAAGAAACTGGGAGCCATCAAGCTTGCACAACAATGGTATAACATGAGCAAAGCGAACACCCATACTGCGCAAGCTGCTGCATTCTGGACTTGTTGTAACTTCTGGGTGGTCTTCAATGTGCATGCACAGCACAGTGGAATAGTCCAAGTGTAAAATAATCAAGTATGAGTGACTACAAGTAAGGCTCCCTGGTTCAAGAATGGGTACAACTGGTCCAGAAAAAGGTTCTCTAGTCATGGCTGCTACCTGATTCTTAAGTAGAAGATGCAAATCCACTCAAACTGCCTATTCGCTCTATGTGGGGAAGTGCTATACCATTGAGAGTCCCAAACCCCAAAGCTTGTCCATTTTGCTAGGATTGAGTCACAGCCGTTCATTCTAACCAAGAGCCTAACAATCTCCAGGCAGAAGATTAGCAGTGAAACAGCATCATCTGTTCAGCTAATGATATATACCCCATGCCATCAGATGACCTCACCCAGCTGTTTCATGTTTAAAAAGTGTGTTAAAAGATTCAAAATCTGGGGCATTCACATTGTGTGGGACCAGGGCTAGATTTTTTTCCACCTCCAAAACCAATCCAACAGATACCCATGATTCCCACTTCCAGTCCCTATAGCGAGTCCAGAAAGTTATTAGGGCTGAAGTTCAAGATTTCACCTAAATGCTACTAAAAGAACTTAAAAGTATCAAATATAATACTTGCTGATTTATACTTCAAAAATTAGTAATGTTTCAATTATATAATATCAACTACTCTTAATATCTTCAAGATAAAGAGATAATGGAGCAGGCTGCAGTTATTCTGTAAAAGAATTGTGACTGTTAGGTTCTCAACTTCTCAATCAAGGTAACCTGTCAAATTACCCATCTTCAGATATGATGTCTCTGAACCAGATAATCCTCACTTGCCCCTTTCAGATTAAATTAATAAGAACCCATAATTTCCTTCCCAATTGACAATTTTTAAAATAAATTCACAAACTCTATTTTCGCTGGTGCTTTTTTCTTGAAAAAACCTTAAGACTTTTTATGTTCTGCATTTCAGTGTTAATATATAACGATACGGAAAAGAATGGTGAATTATTTGCAAACTCAATTAATAATGTAAATATTCACATCACAAGAATTAGTAAGCCTCTGAGGTGCTTGAAGTGACCGTTTTATGTTCTTGTATGTACTTTTAAGCTATTGCAGCTTGATGTGTTATAGGATGAATGGCTTTTTATTAAAAAAATTATGATGATGAAGGCAAAAATTCAACATCATAAGAAACAACAGCAAATGTCGCCTTTGTAGTGAAAAGGATAAAACAATTGACCATTTGATCAGTGGCTACAGCAAAATTTCATAAACTGACTACAAGCAGCATCGTGACCAATTTGCCAGATTATTCACTGGAAACTTTGCCAGAGGTTTGGATTTGAATGCAGTAAAAAAAACTACTGAGACAATCAAATTGAGAAGTTCCTGAAAATAAGTGGGGTAAGATCTTATGGGCTTTAAGATCCAAAGAGATAGGCATGTGGTTGATAACATGCTTAATATAACAGTTATTAAAAAGAAGAAAGGTTCATTGATGTTGCTATTCCTGGAGATGCTAGGATTGAGAAAAAAAATGGAAAAAAAACAAAAGCAAAATACTCGCACTTGCAAATTGAAGTTGGGTGTTTACTGAGAAAAAAGCCATTGTTTTATCAGTCATGACTAGAGCGACTTCTTTGATATCTGGTAATACTGAATTTATCAGGCCTGAACAACCTAATTTTAAAAAAATACACTATGCAGATTATTGTGAATTATTAAAGTAGGATTATTAAGGTAGCATCTACAAATATATTCTTAGATGCTACCTTAATAATTCTTAATTCCTTAGTTAAAACCTGAATTATTAGGCTTAGACTCTAAATCTAACTGTAGAATACCCACACATAGTAAAAGGGAACTTATTAGTAATCAGTTCTGCAATGCAGAAAGCTACATTTATACAGCCAGTGTAAGATTGAGAACTGCCTTTGGATCCAGGCTATGGATATCTGCCCAACTGTTTATCCAAGGAAAGAATTTGGTATGGATATTCCCATTCATTCTGCAAAACAGATGTGCCATTCAGTTAATCTGCGTACTAAATTCTAAAAGTAGAAAACCATAGCAAATATTTTGCAATAGCAAGTATTCATCATACTGTCCAAATTTAGCCTCAACATTATTATATGTCCAACTGCTTCCGAAACAACCTCTAAGTGTGGTGTAACATAAGGCAAACATTTTTTCAACGTTCAACTTTATAAATATATAAACTTAATCCTTTAAGATTCACAAAATAATGTTTCAAAATTGTTTCATAAAATCCATTATGAAAATATTTGGGAACTTTTCCTTCTGCCATTTGTGCTATTTAACTGGGAATACTCATAGTTGCAGTTTCAAAATAATCTGCGTAGGTTTTTAGATTCAATTACAAAGATCCAATAGAAGAGAATATTTGTAGTTTGGGACTGGCCTGTTGAGTTCTTGATGTTACCTAGTTGGGTAATTAAATGTGTGCAAGCAATCAACAAAGCTCAGAGAGTACCAAGAAGGGCACAATTACGAAGTAGCCTGTGTAAAAACGATGTCAAAAGGAAATCAGTGATTATGTATCAGATACAAGCAAAATAATTTGTGTGACACTGCAACTCATTTTTACTGCAAGTCACTTAAGCATAAGATCCTACAGAGTAAGTACATTTCAAATTGATATCAGAAAACTTATAGATTCAGTAATATTGGACATGAAGTACACAGCCTGAAAAGGCTATTCTCAAACCATATTTTCTTTGAAATTTTAAGTTACTTGAACAGAAGAAAAAAATATTAAAAGGAAGGGGAATACATGAATCATACAGATACTTTTAAAAAAATTAAACTATAAGTCATATATTTTCATTACCCCAGAATCAGAAACAGCTAACATCAGCTAACAATAATAACTAAAAAATAAAAGTTCTATGGTTGATTGAACCCTGCCCTTACATAGCAACCTTACTCAAATACTTTTCCGCTTCCCCATCACCATATTAACAAATTCATCATACAATATATTTTATTCATTTAATACATTTATATCCACTTCTCATATGTGGCTCTCTCCTCATTGTTTTATTTACTCAATTCACCAGTGAAGCTGAGTAGGGTGCAACTTAGTAACTAGACCAGGACATATCTAGCAATGCAATAGCCCAAACCATTGGAAACCAGGTCAGTCCAATTCTAGCATTCTAACAATGATCTCATATTATCAAAGACTTATGTTATTTTTCAGAGTATAAGATGCTCCAAAGTATAAGACGCACCTAGCTCTTGGGGAGGAAAACAAAGGGGGAAGAATCTGCCTCTGCCTCCCAACAATTTGCCTCCTTGCAGCAAACAGACTGTTTCAGCTTCAGCCCAGTCTGATTAGCACAAACAGCTGATTGTCGGTAAGATCTGCTTTCTGACCATCAGCTGTTTCAGGCTACAGGGATTGCCATCACCTATTACTGCTCTGCATGACCCATTTTCAGCTTCCAGGCACCCCATTTTTCAGGTGTTCCGATCACCGCCGACCAGAACGTGCAGAGGCAGCAATAGGCAATGGCAATCGCTGCAGCCTGAAACAGCTGATAGTCAGAAGGCAGATCCTACCGACAATCAGCTGTTTGTGCTAATCAGGCTGTGCTGAAGCTAAATCAGACTTTGCTGTTTGCTGCAAGGAGACAAGTTGCTGGGAGGCAGAGGCCGAAGGGTGCGGTGCGGCGGATGGGCGGGGTTTCGGCAACATTCTCTCCATAAGACACAGACATTTCCACTCGTTTTGGGGGGGTGAAAAAAGTGTGTCTTATACTCCGAAAAATACGGTACTCCTTGCCCTGTTACGGTCTCCAAGTGTTATGGCCCCGATCCTCGAGCCTGCTTCACAGCTGCCAGAAGAGGAGGAGGAGGAGGAGGAGGAACAGGCACGGTCTCCCTCTCCTGGACCCTCTTTCCTGGCGGTGCCTCAGCTTCCCTCGGAGGAGCAACAAGAACAGCTGGAGAGCAGCCAGGAAAGCAGTGGGGAGGAGATTTGGCTGGATCCAAGGCAGAGGTCCAGAGACAGGTGTCTGCAGAGACTTAGGAGGAGTAGGAGGGCTAGAGAATAGCTGAGTCATTGGGCCACTCCCCACAGGAGCTATAATAGTAGTTGGCTAATGACTGGAGTTTTGTGATGAACAAAGTTCTCATTGTAGTCACATCTTGTTATCTGTCTTGTAATTCTTGTTCTTGGAACCTCAGACCAGACTTTGGCTACTCTTTCTGTATTACTCCTGAAACGTCGGACGTCTGAACTGAGTATTGACCCTTGGATTGAATTAGGACTTCTTTTGGCATACTGTTTTGTTAGCACTTAACTGTGCGCTCTTATCTCTCCGGTGAGGAATTTTGACTCCCTATTTGTATTCCTCTGCCAATTATTTTGCTTTGCTACCTAATATAAACATCTTTGAGCATTGCAATCTGGCCTGTTTGTGTGTGTGTGTGAGTCTATTGCTAGCTTGAAGGGGGGGAACAGAACACAACCAATCAAGACAAACACAGACTTCAACAGGTAATTAGATCTGCAGAAAAAACAATTGCAACCAACCTGCCTCCCACGGAGGACCTGTATACTGCACGAGCCAAAAAGAGGGCTGTGAAAATATCTACAGACCCCTTGCCTCCTGGACATAAATAGTTTCAGCTTCTACCCTCAAAACAATGCTATAGGGCACTGCACGTCAAAACAACTAGACACAAGGACAGTTTCCCCCCCATGCTATCACTCTGCTAAACAACTAGTTCCCACTACGCTGTCAAACTATCTAAAAAGGCAGTATTACCATCATTACTCTCATCTTCCCTATTACCTTAACTTCTTAAGACTATAACTCGGTTGCTTATCACTATTGCTGCATGTACATTGAGAGCTTATGCACCGGAAACAAATTCCTTGTGGGTCTAATCACACTTGGCCAATCAAGAATTCTGTTCTTAAGTGGCTTGCCCTGTCAGTGCAAGTGGGAATGGTCTCGGTGGTACCTCAATTAGGCTGTCGTGTACTTGTTTCCTTGACTTGGTAGATCCTTGACTGGGCTATCATTACCAGTACAAACACTACCAACCTGCCTGCTGGAAACCATCGCCTTCTTTTGCTTAAGGCCAACTCCGCACCAGAGTTGTGCGAATTAAGAAAGGAGCCAAAGCAGAAACCTCTGTACTTTTGGTGTCACATTGGGGATTGAAATCTATTAACTACATTCTTTTATCACCTGGATGCCTTCCAAGCCATCCTTAGATTTAACAGCCACCAGGTCACCCACGCCACGGAGAGATAATCACACGCCAAGAAAAGAAAGATTAAGAATACATATGAGTCTGTGCGAAACAAAAGGGTGGGAAAAGTTAATGGGTTGTTGAGCCGGCAGACGCCATAGCTAAGGCCTGCAAAGTATGATGGATGAAGATGGATGGTTGGTGGCAGTTTGCTGACAAGCTCACATTACAAAGCTAGGCTTTACCACCGCAGAGGCTGTTGGCCAACTTGCTTAGGGAAGAAGGTAAACTAATGAAAACCTTACATAAAAGTTAGCTGACATGTACTACAAGATGTGCTGTAAATAAAACACAGAATGTTTCTTACTGAAATGATAAAAACAGGAGGGGGCCATCTTCCAGAAGTGGAAGGCGTTTATAGCTTGATATCAGGAGTTCTTATGTTGCAATGCAGGTAGTCCTCGACCTACAACTGTTTGTTTAGTGACTGCTCAAAGCTACAACGCCACTGAGAAAAGCAACTTGTGGCCATGATTCACACTTACGGGCCTTTGTAGCAATCCCCATGAACTTGTGATCAAATTTCAGATGCTTGGCAGCTAGTTCATACTTATGACCGTTGCTGCGTCCCAAGGTCATGTGGTCGACTTTTGCAACCTTCACACAAGCAAAATCCATGGGGAAAGCCAGCTTCACTTAACAACCGGATGACCAGCTCATCAACTGCAGTGATTCACTTAACAGCCATGGGAAGAAAGGTTGTGAAATGGGGCAAATCTCACTTAACAAACATCTCACTTAACAACAGAAATGTTGGGCTTAATTGTGGTCGTGGGTTGAGGGACACCTGTATTATTTTTTACTTATTTATGCCTTGTTGGAGAATGGAGTTTTCAATAGTGTGATAAGGATGCACCAATATGCTTTCATAGTCCTCAGCTCTGGTAAATCTTAGTAGCCAATTCCATAGACCAGTATTCATGTTTCACTACAAGTGGTATCTTATATTTTATGCAGAGAATCCTAGTATGTGTGAATTGCAAGTACCGTATATACTCGAGTATAAGCCGACCCGAATATAAGCCGAGGTACCTAACTTTACCTACGAAAACTGGA
>JANHGC010000754.1:175075-185838 GCA_027560395.1 Boaedon fuliginosus
TCCAAGACTTCTGGCTAGTATGAACTCAAGCCTTATGAAAAAGAACCCAACTCATTAAAGTCACCAACACATATACAGATAATAATAATTTGGTACAGTACTGTGGCTTTAAGGGTTATAAAAATAAGTCCATTAGACAAAAGCCTTGCCAACTCATTTTGAGAAACAGTTGATTTATAATCACATCAATAAATGTGCTTTAAAAAGAAGCCAAAGCACACGTAGAAGAAATGTTTACCAATGAATAATGCTGCACATGCTTTCAGATCAAAAGTTGTGAACTATAACAGTTTGGGAGTCAGAAAAAACAGCAAGCATATTTGAGGTTTCAAACAAGTTGTATTAGTGGGTTACATTTATCGCTCTTCAAAATTGAAATAGCATACATAAAGTATTACAAAGGAATATATACAACATTAAGGTGCATATTTTAATTAGTTTATGTTTTCTAATATTAATTATAAAAACAAAATTCTTTTGAAGTTATTTAAAATTATCTACAACTGTCAATAATAATATGGTAGAAAAAGGAAGGTATTATTGAATTAAGACACTCTGAAAGAAAATACCTCCTATCTAGTCTGACAATACCATTATTGTACAGTATTACATTTAATAATAATTCACAACTTCAGGGGTCATTTTTTCCATTTTCCAATGTGATTTACTCAATTATTTATCCAATTTATTAGCTACTCAAAGGAAGCATTGAACAGTGCAGATTTATATCATTATCATTAGTCAGCAACACCTTGACAACAATGAACATATTGTCCGATCCCTATAGAAGTTAAATGGACACAAATAAGGCAATAGAAAGTGAAGAAAAAACTTCCCAAACTAATGAGAAACTATTTCAACATCCCAAGATACTTTTTGAGTAAAATAATTGTTCAATCTTATTTATTGTGTAATGACAAGCTAGAATTATTCAGAGATTGAATACTATTCCATGAACCAAAAGAGATGCACATAGAAGAGGAATGAAAAACGAGCAATTAATTGTGTTTTCTAACAACTACACCTTATTTAAAAAATATAACCAAAAAGCAATAGTTAAGAGGTCTCCTAAGAATCCTCCACACTGTATAAACGAAGATTTTAAAAATTGCAAGGCAATGTATACACTTCTTTCCCTCTTGTGTTTTGCACAGTTTAAAATGAGACAGGGATTTTGTATCTATAAAAGAGAAGTGTGGGTGTGTGGGTTGGTGGGTTGGTGGGTATGTCCTCAATAGGTTCTTCCATGCCAGCACCAATCTGGCCCAAACTTGGCATACACATACTTTACCCTCTGGCAACAAACACTGTGGGGATTACGAATGGGTTTTTTCCCCCCAAAATATGGTGCCGAAGTTGACTTCCCCTCCTGACATTTCACTGCCAAGCTCTACTGAGTCCTCAGCCTCCAACCAGTAGAGGAAAGGCATGTAAATCAAGCAAAGAACGCTGAGAACTCCAGGGAAGCTCTCCAGCCAATAGAGGCAAGGCGTGTAAATTGGACAAAAAACACTGGAAATTGTAGACTGCTGCCTAATTCCAGACCAGGAGGGAGGAGGAAGGAAGGAAGATGGCAGTCCCATAAAAAATTATCCGGGCAACATCGGGTTATAAGCTAGTTCTACATAAATGAAAACAAGATACTAAGAGTTAGGGATAAGTATATCAGAAGGTGAATCCAGAGATGAAATGCAAATGTTACAAAATAAAAGCAAAGACTTTGGCTGATTTTGTAATATAAAATGCAATCACTCAATCAACGAAAGAAGCTAACAATATCAAGAAAGAAGCCAAATAAACCCAAAGATTAAGCATACACATTCCAGTAATGTCCAACTAAAACAAAACCTGGACAGAAGCAAAAATGTAATCAGGACATAATCTAAGTATATATAATGAAGGTGTTCAAGTAGGGGTCGAGTCATAGTTTATTCCAACACAGAACTGCTGTAAACTAAAGGCTTTTATGTCTAGATTCTAGACCAGGGCTGTCAAACTCCAGGCCATCAGGCCAGATGTGTCATGTGCTGGCCACACCCACTCCTGGTTTAGTAAAGGAGGGAAAGTCCCAATACATCATGTGACACAGGGGTGGGTTTCAACTGTCGGTTGACTTTTGTAAAAAATAATAATTTTGGAGGGTGGGTGGAGGGCCACCCACCCACCCGGAAGCAGAAAAACAACTGAGACACGCTGCCGCCGATCAGCTGTGCTGCAAACAGAGTGGGCGGGTGTTTTTTGTTTGTTTACAAAAGCCGACCGAACCAGTTCGCTAGCACCAGCCGACCTTAACAAACAGTTTGCCCAAACCAGGGCGAACTGGAAGAAACCCACCCCTGATGTGATACCACCGTGACAACCTGTGTTTGACATCCCTGTTCTAGAGTCTAGACTATTACAATTCTATCCAATCCTAGCTATGAGTTCTCTCCAGTTCATTGGTCACAAATACAATATAAAAACCAACTTTATTTTCTGATAAGATTTATCTTCTAATCCATGCTTTGGAAACTATGAATTTTTACATGTTCCTTTCTGAATTGCAGTCATGCAATAGAAATCTCCAGCAACCTTCGGAGGAGGAGAGGATGACCAAATAATTTGAGTAATTTGAGAAAGAAGGGACATCAATACTTCTTTATCATATGTAGGAGACAGATGTAAAAACTATTATGTTATATCAGGATATAAACTCATCTGCTGAAAATGTAAAAATACTAAATTTTTAAACACATACATCTACTAAAAATATTGTTTATACTTGAGGCATAAAATAAAAGATAAAAATGCCTGGTCACAGAAATCCAGTTATACTGAAATTTTAAATAGAGGGAGTCTTGATATTATGTTGGTAATTGAAACTAAAATTTCCATTGCTAAGTGATGAAGTCTTAAAATATGAGATCATATGACTGTTTTGCTTAGAAAAAACAATCCTAGCAGTCCTGGTTGGCATCATTAAATGAGAACCATGCAGGTAGTTAAGTGAGAAGGTGGGAAGAGTTGTGAATCCTGAAATGTTTCCTTATGGTACTTGAAACTGTATCCCAGGCAGCTGACCACTGTATCCCAGGCAACCACTGTAGAGTATAGGCAGGCACTGAAGGCAGGAGGCAGGATTAGGACAGGTGAGTGCCATGGCAAGGCAACTGAACATGTGCTAATGGTACTGAAAAAGTGACTTTTGACCATTTTTCATACTTATGTCCATTGCAGCATCCTTATGGTCACGTGATTTATATTTGGATGCTTTACAACTTATTCACATTTATGACAGTCACAGTGTCCCAGGGTTACTATAGTAACCATGTTACTAATTTAACAACTGTAGTGATTCAGTTAACAAATGTGACAAGAAAAGTAATACAATGGGGCAAAATTCATTTCACAAATTACTCACTTAGCAACATAAATGTTGGGCTCAATTATGGTCGTAAGTCAAGGACTACCTGTATTAAAGTGTGTATGATTTGTGGAACATTGTTATACAGATTTTAGTATACCTATATTTGTAATGTTTTTCTCTAGAGGCTGGGCTTCAGGAAATATATGCATTTGAAGGACAAACTTAGGTCAGACAGTGGGCCAATATTAATATTAAGTGTTCAGGCTATTCATTGAAATGTTGAAGTTGTTCACAAGTTAGACATTAACCATATGGATACAAAATAATCCGATATAAAGTATTTACATTCTCTAAACATTTTAGAGAGTTGTCGGCATTTTATACAGGTGCATAATATGAATTTTTTAAAGATGGAACAAATTAAAAATATATTTAAAATTATATTTACATTCTGTTTTTATTTCTAAAACAAAATAAATTGTATCTCAAAATGAATGTTCATATACAATAGACAATATTATATCTCTGAAAATAACGCACAGTTTCCTAAGAATTCTAGCAATCAAAATGCAATTTCAAGCCAAAAAGCTAATGAGATGCTTTAGAAAGTTGTCCAATGACAGGTTTGGGAACAGATCTCCCTATATGCAATACTTGCCTAGATTGTTAGGTTTACTCCCAAAACAGATATAATTTTAGTACAACTTGATGAGAATGACATGAATGTATTTAATGGAATCATAAACTAAGAATCTGAATAATTCCAACAGAACAGAACAAACACAAAGCTCCTTCAAAAACGTTTAGTCATTATTTTGATGTACAAGATAACACTCTTATTTACAAGGGGTTTGCTGAAAAATATTTGGTTTTTTTTAAACTCTAATTATCCTTATATAATTACTAAACTCTGGCATCTTTTCAGATTTTTATATTTTACTGTGAGAAAGTAAAAAGAACTACCATGGTGATGTGAACATGATGAACATGATGTTCATCCAAGAACTGTGTAGAAAGACAGGCTGATGACACCAGTTATCAATGCCACCCTGGGATAATATGTTATAGTAGTACTACTGTCATTCTCTTAGCAAATTTGGAACTTTTAGCAGTACTTGTTTGACAAGATAAGCCAGTTGGAAATGTACAATAGGCTAACAAGCCTAAAAGAAAGCATGTGGTAGGGCAAGTTGAAACACTTAAGTTAGGCCTTGATAAATTAATGTTGCTTTCTTAATATCAGTGTACTGCTACTGCTTAGCAGAGAGAATTAAAATCTCTGCTTCTTTTTTCTCCTTTTTGTCTACCCAAAAGAAAAAACACAACATTTATCCTGAAATGTAGTAAATTAATGCATTAAACATGTGAAGCATGATTGCAAACACTCTTTGAGAGTGTAATCTGCTATTTGCATGTTAGATCACCATGCATAGCACCAACCTGGGCCAAACCAGCAATGCTGCCCAAATATATAGAAGCTGCTGGAGTCTATCTGAGATGAAAGATATAGTTGCTGTTTATGCATTGAAATTATCTGTCAGCTCCAGCTCCAGTGTTGTCTCTCTGGAAAGAAGCTACTATACCTGGGAAACAGGTCTGTAACAGCAAATAAAGCAAAGCCTCCCAGCCACAACTGTACACCCAGCAGTAGCCATCTGTAGAGTAGATAGATCTTACAATGCCCAATCAATGCCACTCTGGGATAACACATGATGGCAATACTATGGTAATATCAAAGAAACATTCAAATAAAGTAACAAAGGTTGGGTACAGGTATTCCTTGGTGCCACAGGTAGAATCTTGGTGGTGCAGCGGTTAAATCCAGGACTACAGACTTGCAGGACTACGGACTTGCCGGCTGTTAGCAGTTTGGCAGATCAAACCTCATGAGGCTCAAGGTTGACTCAGCCTTCTGTCCTTCTGAGGTCAGTAAAATGAGGACCCAGATTGTTGGGGCAATATGCTGACTCTCTGTAAACCGTTTAGAGAGAGCTGTATAAGCACTGATAAGCGGTATATAAATCTAATTGCTATTGCTATAAAATCACAATTGAGCCCAAAATTTATGTTGCTAAGTGAAAAATTTGCTAAGTGAGTTTTGCCACACTTCACAACTTTTCTTGCAACATTTGTTAAGTGAACCACTGCAATTGTTAAAATAGTAACAACAGTAGCAACACTGTTCTTAAGTGAACTGGCTTTCTCATTGACTTTGCTTGTCAGAAGTCACAAAAGATGATCTCAATACCCTCGGGGCACTGAAAACATCATAAATATGAACCAGTTATCAAGAAATCTGAATGTAAATCACATGATGATGGGGATGCTGCAATGGTCATAAGTGTGAAAAATGGTTGTAAGTCACTTTTTTCAATGCCATTGTAACTTCGAACAGTCACTAAACAAACTGTTGTAAGTTGAGGACTATCAATTTTAAAGTCTTGTTAACAAGCCAATATAGGTGGTCTTCAATTTATTACCATAATTGAGCTTGGTAATTAGTTGTAAGTCATGATGCCCAGAAAGTGGGCTACCATGTGTCTAGTCGTTAAGCAAATGCCACAATCATTAAGTGAACCCATTGTTCATTATAAATGAGTAGAGTGGGTGGAGCTGCCCCATGCAGCCCGCACCTGCTTACCTCAGGGCTGGGCCACCCATGCCCCAACACCTTTATCACCTCATGGTGGCGGCTCTGACAGCCCTGTCCAATAGGATCCTGAATGGCCACTGGCACACTTCTTCTGCTTGGTCACTGCTGCACCTCACCAGAAGCGAGGCGGTGGGGTGGAGCTGCCCCTCACACTCCGCACCCGCTTACCTCAGGGTCCCCTCAGCCAGGACATCCACACCCAAACACGTGCCTCACCTCGTGGCCGTGACACCAGCATGCTGCTCAGCCTCCTGCTCCGCTGCGGCTGTGAGCAAGTAGAAAAAGTGGGCTGGCTGCTACGTGGGCTCCTGCTGCACATGCCTGCTAATAAGGCATGTGCAGCAGGAGGCAGGTGTCGAGGCATGTATGACCTGGCTTCGGGGACCCTGAGGTAGCTGGTGCAAGGTGTGTGGGGCAGCTCCACCAGCCTCCCACCTCACCTCATGGCCAGTGCACCATGAGCAACCAGGCAGCTACAAAGGCTCTTGGATAGGGCTTATTTTGGAGTAGGGCTTATATTAGGCACACACAAAACATAGTAGGGTTTACTTTCAGGATAAGCCTTATTTTCAGGAAAACATGGTATTATACTACAACCCACATAGTTATAAGACAAACTATAGTGGTTACTGTATCAGTATAGGCTGACTTATATAGTTTCTAATGGAAGATTGCAAAAGGCTTTCAAAGTGTGTGTGGAATTCAGAAATGAAAGCATACTTTGATTCTTCAAGGATTGGGTACCATCATGCAATGATATTCATGCAATACTATCCTTTCAATAGGTTAGTCTCTTAATTAAAGTCTCTGCACTCCTCACTGTGCATTACCAAAACAATTACATTCAGTAAGTACTATGAAGGAGGTTTTTTTCTCAGCCAACCAAAAGCAAGTATTTAAGTCTGGAATTATGAAACCCAGATAAAACATTCATATGTTGCACAGATAATTTTTGTATCCCCAGTAATGCAAAACACCACTACTAAAAAAATTCCTATTCCTTAGGAATTAAAGTCAACTTGGAATATAAATCAACTTGGAAATAGCTTCCATCATGCGAATCAACAGGTCCAACAATTAAATATAGTCAGTATCACGCTCCATCAGCACTTGTTTAAGGATAACATTTTTTTTTCAAGGTGAAAAATATGTGTACATATCATTTTACTATGTTTCTCATCACTGTTAACAATAACAACTATGCATCCAAATTACTTTCCTTTATTGTAGTGGGACCAATATGATCCCATAAAGTTCTTCTCTGTTTGTTGTAACAGTTATCATATGTTAACCAGTTATTAAAATCCTAATAATAATAATTTATTAATAGTGTATACTTCCCAACTATTAATGATTCTGGGAAGCCTACAACAACGAAAGAAATCACAATAAAACCAATATTAAACCAAGATAAAGACAAAAAGATGGACAAAGCATAATGATGCCAAAAGAGCCAGGTGGAGGAGTGGAAGCCATCCAGATACATTTCATGCTTTTTGCACTTTAGAACTATTTGTTCCTAGAAGGTTGCATTCCAAATGCACTATATATTATATGCGTATTCAGCCTATTAAAAATTAGGCACATATACAAGTACTGCAGACCCATAGTAGATACATGCATTAAATTTTAATGACTTCCATCTGATAGAGTAAATTATTTAACAATGCTGTTTCTTTTAGCAAATTATAGCAGATTATTTATTTAGCGTATGACAAGAACATGACAAAGAGAACTAATCACATATACACAATCCACCTAATTATATACAAAAGGGCAATGCCTTATAACTTGATGTCCAGTTCAGCTATCCAGCCAACCTGGTGTTGCTTCATGCAGATCTTCTAAGGAACCAGAAAATGCATATTGTGGGTAGTCTTGCACAATATGTTTAATAGTTTACAAATAAGAACCATGGTCAAAACAAAGAGAATCTGTCTAGCCCATTGATATACAGCAGAGGCACTTCTTCCAGTGTCATATCTTGAGTAGATAATAATCTGTAGCTCAGGGACACCTGACCCATAATGAATATTTCTGTGCTAAATCTGAGCATAAGTTTCTATCTTCTTTGATGGTTGGCATAGTATAAGGATATAAAAAACCAGTAATGGGTGTTGGTTTTAAGCAATGGTTAATATTCTTATGCTTTTCTTAAGAAGCTTTCTTTCCAAAAATCCACTTTATTCTGAATTTCTGAGCTATACAACTTAAAATTCTTACAATAGAATATATTTAACAGTCTTCTTTTTCCAAATACTCAGATAATAATCAATATTTGACCAAGTGACATGGAGTTTCTTTCATCTTTTAATAATGCATTACACTTTATAGAGATCTTTACTGAAAACTACTAAGCTTCTACTACTGCCTAGTTCAAGGATTCATTATATTTGAAGGGAAATACATAAGTTGCATTCCAACATAGAATACCAAAGAAATCTCATACAAAGTAAAAGTAAATTAATCAAAATTAATCAATTGTGATAATTCTCCCAAAACTTCCTTTCCTTTCTCTTTCATATTCATATTTCATATTCAAGTGTTATAGCTTCCACCTCTTAGTTTCATTCAATATTTCTCTATATATTCAGAAACAGTCTTAAAAAATAACAGACTTGTTCAATATTTTTTTAAAATCTATCACACATTTAAGCTGTCTTTAATGAAGAACAGTAAAATATTTTCTCTTTAATCTCACTGTAAAACTTACTTTAACTAGAAAGAATAGTGCAGCTGAAATATTTGTGATGACTTTTTATTTTTTTCAATAAACCTGTTCCTCTTATCTTCTCACATTCATTCAAGAGTAGTATACTGCAGCTGAAATAAACATCTAAATACTAAACGTAGTGCCATGTGGTCTCCTTTAATATGATTATTGGATCAACCAATTTCAGTAGGAATTTATCCAACCACACAGAACTGGTGAACTGTTTTACTGGCTTTAGTTTGGTATTAGTTAATGCCAGTAATTCACTCAGCAGAAATAAATGTATTCAAAATATTAAGTCCTAAATACTTTTTCTCTCAAAGTGATTAGGAATTTAAGCTTGAACTCTAATTTTGCCACAATCTGAACAGAACTGAAATGTGTTCAGAAATGATTTATTATTGATGCAAATAACTTTGTTCAAATATGGAAGTATTTTCAAAAAATTTAATATTAAAGGGTAGGTCAATTTCAGCTTCATGTATGCCTTCCATGATGTACTTCCTAATCTAATCTAAAAGATGATAACTTATTGGCTTGGCTATTCTTGCTCATTCACCACCCACTTTATTTCTTACTTTTAGTCTAGAATAATGAAATGGGAAAAAGTGGTTTTCAACTGTATTAGAAGTAGCAAAGGGTATATATGGATATAACAGAACACAAACTGTGTAAGACGAGATTGCCATTTGTTCATGTTTGGAGAGTTGGAGATCATCTTTTTTTATTTATATTTTTAGACCAGAGTTTAATTTATTTTCAGCATGAAAAGGCAGGAAAGTTTGCTGCTGAAATCCAATGTCTACCATCCAAGGTGGTAGACAACATAGAAGGTTTGTAATTCACATTAGAGCAAAGATGGCTATATCTAAGTCATATGAAGAGGCCTATATGAATTTCAGGTTTCCAGTCTTGCCATATTTTTCTCTATTTCTTTTATGTATTTTAGAGGGGATGAAAATTTTCAACTCTCTCTCTTAAGTGAATTTTCCTGGTGACCAAAGATATGAATCTTAGATTTTCTTAAACTCTAGCTATGGAGAACAAGAAGACTTAATCTTCCAAGATGGAAGGAAAAGGTCTTTTTTATTGCTAATGGAAGTCAGATGTAAATGCAGTTCTAGCACAAAGATGTGCCAGAGATTTGTCAATATATGCAAACTAACTTCTTCCCTTCTGCCAATTTCTGCAGCGTAATGTTTTCCTCCCCAGTCTCCAACAGGCATGAGCAGGGACAGGGTGGGCAGCATGTTAAGAGTGCTGGAAAAAACTTGTGCTCAGAAAACCAATTATTGGGAACACCTATGAAAGATCTCACAGGCATTTGCCAGGACAGGTTACTATAAGAACAGAATTTTAGACTAAGTAATCTTTTAATTTGATCCAATAGGGATGATATTTTCTGTATTCCCATATAAAGTTTATTTTATATGAAGAATTATAAAGTAATCCTTTAATAAACAAGTTGTCATTGATATGTGTACTTTAATATATTCCATGTGATTTATTTTTGCAATTTGCCTATTCCCTGAAACGTAGCACGCTCTATGTGGCTTAGAAAAGTTACATTATACAACAGTACAAATCAGTACTAAAATCAATAGTAACATCCATAATATTCCAATATAAATATCAAGAAAATAGCAAAAATTGAATTAGCAATGTATGTTGCATCACTTTTCAAAGAGGTAACAGAGGTGGCTTTAGCATACATCACTTTCTTAAACATTCACCAGAAGAAATCAGTGGTGTGCAACATCAAAACTAACTGAGCTGTGGTGTCGGAGTGGTTAGAATGCAGTACTGCAGGCTGCTGACTCCGGCTGCCAGCAGTTTGATTCTCACCAGCTCAAGGTTGACTCAGCCTTTCATCCTTCCAAGATCAGTAAAATGAGGATCCAGATTGTTGGGGGCAGTATGCTAACTCTGTAAACTGCTTAGAGAGAGCTGTAAAGCATAAGTGCTATTGCTACTGCCAGTGGCGTAGCGTGGGCTTTCGTCGCCTGGGGCCGACCGGAAATTTGCCGCCCCCTGGGGCCGACCGGAAATTT
>JANHGC010000758.1:75181-87325 GCA_027560395.1 Boaedon fuliginosus
CTTGCAAGTCACTTGTATCCAATAAACGTTTTCCTGAATGAAGATTTGTGCTTCATCAGTTCTTTCGTCTTTTGGATAAACAGTGAGGCAGGACCTTACAGCTACATAACATGCTGGCTGAACATAAAAAGAATTTATTAAAAGGGGAAAGGGATGATACCTCAGCAGAGGCTCACGGGTAGGTAGGTAGGTAGGAAGGAAGGAAGGAAGGAAGGAAGGAAAACAATGATGCTTGGAAGGAGCTTGCGTCCCTTTATATACACAGGGGGTTACATCTCCCCCACCAGGTCAAATACATACATTGCATGGTGTTACGTTACATGTGCAGTGCCACCAGGAGGGGGCAATGGGGGCAGAGCTGGAGGAAATTTATTCCTGACAAATATAGGTAGCCAGAAGTTATTTTCTGGGGTTCAAACCCTCTACAGGAAATTGAAGTCATTGATCAACACAGTTTAGATGATTTAGACAGAGTGCATAAGTTTTTGGACCTACTTACATCCTGGTGCTCAATGGTGTAGAAAGGAATATCCCGAAATTAGTCATATAGGCCTCCATGTAGGTAGCCAGTGTAACTGAAAATATCACACAGGATCCTCTCCTTCTCCAAAAGAGGGGTACAGAATACATAGGGACATCACATTATGTAGCACCACCCAGTAGGGCTGGACGTCAGATGGCATATAACTAATAATAACAAAATTACCATCAGTCAATTGTAAATTGCAACTTTACTTGGAACAGCATATATCCTGCGAGGATACCTTTAACAACATCAAACAACAACACCTGCCTATCCCAGGTCTTTGGTAAGGATACGATCAGTTGACAAAAATGCCAAATCCAATCTAAATATTTGGCTGACTCAATGACCAACATAATAACTACCATGCCATCTCTCTCTCTCTCTCTTCTCCGCAAATTTAAGGGAAGGTGGACCATTCTGACAATACATCTAGTCTAAGCTAAAGATATTTGCATAACTATCTTTGTGTCACAGTTACTTCCAGTAGTTATGGGAGCTGTACAATGGAAAACCGAACTCCTTCTAGATAACGATATAGAGGAAACGTGATGAGCTTTTTACAGCGCCCGATCTTGTATTTGGAAATCGAGCCAAGTGGCAGAAGCACCAAGGTATGGGAAAGGCCAAAGTTGAACACTACATTATCTGAACCAGTGACACCTTATTCTTATTCCTCCCCAATTTCAACCACTCTCGGTCTCTTCTCAACCTCTTTATGGACACAGATGTCACTTTAATGGGGGGTCTAGCTGGAAGTGACAAGAAAGTGACCCGCGGGTGAACTCATGAGCAGGTGAGGCCTATCAGTTTCTAATTCGAAACTGTTGTCAGTCTTGAGGAATGGCTGCTATAATGCTATTTGTAACTGATATATATGGCAAACGCCACAATCATTCAGCATGTGTCTACCAGGGCCTATATGAAATTAACAATTCATGTTTATCACTATGGATACCAAACTAAATCAAGTAGATTAAGTTATCTATATCATCTCAGGAATATCTGTTGGTGTGTGTTGGTCCGAAAAAAGATTAGTTTGGCACAATTATCTGTTGAAGCTTCATTTGTATCAAGATATGTATTGTTTTTAAAATTCTGTCAGTATAAAATGCCATACATCTAGAATAAGTGCGTGTGTGTGTTATCTTTGTCCAGAAATTTACCCCTCAAATTCATAGGCCTCTCTCTTTTTCTCTCTACCCACTCTTTCCTTATAAATTGGCCAATGTCTCCTATCCAAATCATCAAACCTTAACTCTCAGAGTCAGAGAGAGAGAGAACCCTGTCTGTCTCCCTTACATTAGAAATCAAAATTATGTTCTACTTCCAAATTATTATTATTTTTAATTTTTATTTTTCAAGAAAAAACAATTATAAAAAGACATACAAAAAAAAGGACATACATATATACACATATAGATAAATATTTCTTTACAGTGTTTGGTGATACATCATGTATTGGCCTTAAATCAAAGCAACTACCTATCATATTTGCTATCGTTCTTCTAACTATTTCTCTTCTGACTATATATATATACATTTCACTACCCTTTATTATTATTAATAATAATAAATAAATAATAATATTATTGTTTTCTATCGCCACCACTAAGATATGAGACACTGGTTAAACAGGAGCATGCAAGGAACAAGCAGTTGATTCAGTTCCCAAATAACAGAAGACTTGATATATTTTCACTGTAGGTAGAAATCACCAGATTGATCTCTATAATTGCAGGAAATGGTCCAATAAGTTTGCCATCTATGAGTAGAGGTATCAACTAACATAAGTGAACTCACCATAGGAAAAAATTCAATATTGTGTCTTGCTGGTAATTTTCATAACAATGAAGATATGCCTCCAAACACTGTTGTCCCCGCTGTTCTTCCATCACCAGGCCATGGACTGATGTCAGGTAATGCCTAACACCTAATAGTTGAGTTGGCACCTTCCAAAAAAATCTGTCATCAATTCTGGAAGTCGAACCTAAAGAAAAATCCTTTTACCTCAGGGAAAACCCTTGTTAAGTCAAGTTAGCAATGTCCTTTGTGCAGCGTATTAGGAAGAAACTTGAAATGAAAATGAAAATGGGGAATGCATGTTCCAGTTAATGTGATGGCAGATGTCACCGTCAGAATCTATTTCTTTCAAGGAAATCGGATAACTCAAAAATATTCAAAACAAGCAGATCAAAGGCACATTTCTCTATCTTAGCTTAAAGCTGTATCCGTGAGGCCTCGGAAGATCTGCCTAGATTTATTAGGTGTAGATAACAGAATCCTTAGAGGAGATCAGCAAAACATCCAAATATAGATAGTCCTCAACCTACAACCTACAACCACAATTGAGCTCAAAAGTTATGTTGCTAAGTGAGTTTTGCCCAATTTTATGACCTTTCTAGCTACATTTGTTCAGTGAATTGCTGCAGTTGTTAAGTTAGTGACATGGTTAGTCACTAAACATACTTGTAAGTTGAGGTGCTAGGTGTAAACTGCCATCCAGTTCCTCCCAAGGTTCTTGATTTCGTCTGCGAGTGAAGACGAATTCAAGGTGCTAGTAACAACTTATAAAGCCCTTCATGGCTTAGGGGCGGGGTACCTTCGAGACCGCCTTCTGCTACCATATGCCTCCTAACGCCTGGTAAGATCTCACAGAGAGGCTCTGCTCTGGATTCCATCAGCGAAACAATGTCGCCTGGCGGGGGCGCGGGCGCGGGCCTTCTCTGTGCGAACGCCGTCCCTCTGGAATTCACTCCCCATGGAAATTAGGACCATCTCGAGTCTGCCTGTTTTCCGCAAGGCTGTGAAGACCTGGCTTTGCCACTAAGCTTGGACCTGATCACCTGTTTACCCACCTCCGTTAAATGGTATGACTGGATGAGTGATTGTGTTTTGGAACTTTTTATTGTATAGGACTGTGCTTTTAATTGTATTGTTTTTGGCCGCCTTGAGTTCCCCTTTCGGGTGAAGAGAAGCGGGGTATAAATTTAATAAATTAAATTAATTAAATTAAATTAAGAATAACATAACTGCTTCATAAAATAAGGATATATTGCTCAGCTTTAGTGTTGCAAAGCAAGGGACAAATTTGCTCCCGTGCACTTCCTATCAACATCAAATGCTAACCTCAACACAGAGGAGACAAAACTGTATCAAGCTGCCATTGGGCCATTGGTATTGTCTGAATGAGGGGGGAAGAGTGGTCCAGAAAATTTGGAGGATTCCCACTCCTCCTTCTAAAACTGGAGGAGTGAGGCAGTCACTGTGTGGACAAGGGCTGTCAAACTCCTGGCCCATGGGCCACATGCGTCATGTGCTAGCCACACCCACAGCCGGCTTAGCGAAGGGGAAAAAATGTCCCAACACATCACATGACACTGCCGTGACATGCGTTTGACACCCCTGGTGTAGACCCAACTAATCCATTTGCCTTATGAACTGTGTAAATTTACTTGACATTCCTCTATATCTACTACATGATTCATTGTAGTCAATAGATTTGGAGGATTCCCACTCCACCTTCACATCCTGGACACCAAATTTGTTTCAGTGAAGTTGATTTGTCACATATAACAAAGTTGGAAAAAGAGATACTACATCAATGGTCCCCAACCTTTCCAGCTTTGCAGACCAGTGGTGGTGGTGGTGGGGAGAGGAGATTATTATTATTTATTTTATTATTATTTATTACATTTTTATGCCGCCCAATTCCCAAAGGACTCTGGGCGGCTTACAACATAGAGAGCAATAGCACTCAGATGTTATATACTCCTTATCAGAGCTTTACAACACTCCCCAAGCAGTTACAGAGTCCGCCTGTTTCCTCCCAACAATCTGGGTCCTCATTTCACCAACCTTAGAAAGGATGGAAGGCTGAGTCAACCTTGAGCCTGGTGGGATTCGAACCTGCTGAACAAGTCAGCAGAGAGAGGCTGCAGGGCTGCATTTAACCCCTGCACCACCGAGGCTCTTAATGGGTGATGGTTCCATGCAAGCGGGGGCGAGCACAATTCAATTTGCACAAGCACAAATAGAGCTTCACACACACGCATGTTGTGTGTGAAGCTCCCCCCCACTTGTGCAAGTGGAGCTTCGCACGCAAGCACATGCTTGCTATCTGCTTGTGCCGCCTGGTTTCAAATGGGCTGCAGTCTGGTACCAGATCACAGCCTGAAGGTTGGGGACCTCTGTACCAGATGGTAAAATTGTGGGAATTATACAGGTTTGGACACAAACCTACACTATGATTTGAGGAGGGAAAATATCACAATATTTAATCCTGCAAATTGACCGAAATATTAATTTGGTATATATCCTACTAGAATGCTATGTTAAGTATTAACTGATACTGATCTGAACACTATCAAGTATACACAGGTGTGATGACTATGATGGAGGCATTTACCGAATTTTTCGGAGTACAAGACGCACCGGAGTATAAGACGCACATTAGTTTTTGGGGACCAAATCAAGAAAAAAAAAATCTTGGCGATTCACTTGCTTTCATTCATGCTCTCATTTGTGTCATACTCTCTCTTTCTTTCTGTCCCTTTCTGTCTATCATTCAGTCTTTTTCTATCTCCCTGTGTCTGTCTGTCTCTCTCTCTCTCTCTGTCTATCTTCTGGAGATGGGGGAGGGGAAAAAAATGAGCAAAAACCGCCCGGTTTGGGGGCAATATTCGAAGTATAAGATGCACCCAGATTTTCACCCTCTTTTAGGGAGGAAAAAAGTGCGTCTTATACTCTGAAAAATACGGTATTTTAAACTATATAAAAAGAAATCACAGTGAAGCAGAATTGTTTGGTATTTGAAAAAAAGGCAGAGCCATACAGAAAACTATGAATCTTCTGCATCTTTCCCAAATCACTAAAACTTATATTCTGTATTGCTTATACTCAACATATGTTTTAAATAGAGGGCCTACCTCAGCCAAGTTAAACAACATATGTTCTGCTCAGTTCAAATCAATATGGAAGTATTGGCAGCTCTGCAGGGAAATGTTTTATATCGCTCACCAGTGTCTTTATCTTTTATCCATTAGAAGGAGACCCAGTTTGGTGTAATGATTAAAAGTGCAGGGTTGGGGGCTATGAACCTGTTCAGCCATAGGTATGAACGCCATGTGGGTAACTTTGGACCGGTCACTGTCTCTTCTTGGGCTTAAGAAGGAGATCCTGGTAGGGTAGGCCAACTTTGAAAATGTTGCCAGGAAAACTGCATGGACTTGTTCCTGCAGTTCTGCTCTCCCTAGGGCTTAATCAGTTAAACCATAACAAACAGCTACAATCCTCAAATCCATAATCAGTCAGTCACCTACAGTATGTGAGGGGGTGCAGATAAACTAGTTGTCAACTTTTCTCTGGGGCTGTGGTGGCCCGGTGGTTAGAATGCAGGCAAATTCTGCTCACTGTCTGGAGTTCGATCCTGACCGGCTCAAGGTTGACTCAGCCTTCTACCCTTCTGAAGTCAGTAAAATGTGAACCCAGATTGTTGGGGGCAATAGGCTGACCCTGTGAACCTCCCAGAGAGGGCTGTAAAGCCCTGAGAAGCGGTATATAAATCTAACTAACTATTGCTATTGCTATTCTCTCTTCCAAACGCTAGTGAATGGATTTATCCAGTGGCAACAAGGATTCTAATAAATCAGGCAACAGAGCAACTGCTACCTGAACTTGAGGGCAAGTAAAACTCCATTCCCGATTGGCCTTGCAAGAAGGTAGGAACTCAGGATGCAGCCCCAGATGACAAATAGCTTCCAGCGCTACCTGGAAGAAAATTGCAGTTTCCCTGGTGTCCCTTTAACACCAGAGAAACTGCAATTTGCTTGGAATGTGGGATGCTATTCAGGCTACCATAAAAAGAAAAACAGAATTGACAGGTTTTTGTCCCTGCTGATTTCGTGGAGCTAAGGGCCAAGCTAGATATGCTGTGAAACATGTGTAAGCACTTAAGAGGTCTGAATTCTGTACTTTAAATAGCAGCCACAGGGGGAACATCAGGATCAAGACCACAGAGTGGAAGGGAAAGTGCTGATATGTAAGACCATACCCAGAGTTTAAGGAATCCAATGTCATATGATTCTCGCAATTACACAGACTTCCTGGAGAACGGTTCCTATGAGAAAAGGTTGAAGGGGTAGCAACTCCGTATCTGAATGAAGCCCATGGAAAGGAGAGGCGTGGATTTGTAGCTATTTACCACCAATTACAGAGAGGATGCCATCAATGTGATGGTCATAGAGTCATTTTGGGGGGGGGGGCTGGGATGACTCAGCTTGTTGCTGGACAGCCCAGACTCAAGACCCAAGCGCCACAGGGCGGCTGAGCTCCAGTTACTTGCTCCAGCTTCTGCCCGTCTAGCCGTTCGAAAGCATGCAAACGTGAGTAGATAAATAGGTACCACTTTGATGAGAAGGTCTGGGTGCTCTGTGAACCTCAGCATATAGTCATATGACTGTCGAAGTGTCTTCGGACAATCCTGGCTCCCTTCTCTAAGAAAGTGAGATGAGCACAGCCCCCTAAAGTAGGACACGACTGGAAACCTTTACTTTTTTCTCTATTTTTAGAGTCGGTTTGGAGAGGGAGTTGGGCGGCATATAAAATGCATACATACTGTACATACATGCATACCTATTCGGATATATTTCTGTCCTGTAGGTATAGGCTGGAAAATTTTCAAGTTTTGTATATCCAGGGAGAGGTAGGAGGTGGGAGAATAAGTTGAAGACAAATTTGGACAAGATGGAGTTCTTGCTGATTTTAGGGGTTGGATTCCAGGAAGCGAGTGAGATGCTGTTCGGGGGAGGCACCTCTTTTAAGGAATAGACCCACTACCTTTAAAGAACACGATTCACCTTGCCTGCTGGACAATGTGGGAAAGGGAAAGGTATTGATTAGCTTCAGTTGATCAACAAATTGCACCCTTAGTTAATAGATAGAGACATGGTATCAATGACCCATGCATTGGAGTACAGCAAACTGCTATTCTTGGGGCAACCCTGGAAGATGGTTCACTGTGGGACAAGCTGCCACTGGAATTGAGGCAAGCTTCCTTCTTACTACTTCTAAATTTTGGCTCAAAAATTTCTGGAACTTCGGAGATTTTTGCGATGTTGTTTTATTTATACTTCTATCTCTTTAAGATCGATTTAAACCAGCAATAGCATTTGCAACGGGCAACATCTAAAATTGTAAGAATAACTACATTAAATGATACATTTAATTGTAGGTAATAGGCTAACCCTAAGGAGGAGCTTCTTGGGTGGAACAGACTGAAGAAAGTGCAGAAAGTGATGGATTGTCCTTTGTTAGGGATTTCCAAGCAGATGCTGGATGCTTGTTTGTGTGGCTGTGTTTCTTAATATTTCCTAATACGGTATAGATTTTACTGTTAGCGTTTTTTACATGATGTCTATTGTATTTTTAAATATTTTGTTAGCTGCCTCACGTTCCCCTTGATCGGGGAAGGGAGGCGGGGTATAAATTTAATAAATACAAATACAATACATGTCAGGTGCTAGAATGTCAGATGTTCTGACATGGATGTCCTGGCAATGGAGTTTTTGCATCTGCAGGGTGTCACACCTCAACATCTAGGGAATCCTTAAAGGAAATTCATATCATTCTATGATCCATCTTGCACTGCCCCAGTAAGAGGGTGGGGAGAGAGAGAGAGAGAGAGAGAGAGAGAGAGCAGAATTTTGATTTTAGCATTTAATTCCTGGGTCTTAGTGTCTTTTTTTTTGTTGTTGCAGTTGTTAAAAGCCACTATTTGAGTGAGTCCATAATTGTTAACAGCAACTCTGGCAAACATCCACTAGATGTCAGTCATGCAGCTTTACATCAATTTACATCCATAATAAAAATGGACATGCAGCACTTTCATATCTCAAAACACAATAAACAAAATTCCCTTGTAATGCATTTTAATTTGCCCTGTATGTGACAAGGCCACCAAGAATTCAGCATTCCCTCTGCCCCAAATTGTGTTCTTAGACAACAGGAAGGTAGCTGATTTTTTTTTTTGATTTTTTTTTATTGAATCTCCCAGTAAGCTTTCTTCTTTCCCTTAAAGAGTTGTTTGCCTTAATAAGCATGGAGGAAGACTAACTTTTGAAGTAAGTTATACTCTGTCCAGACTAATTAAACTGAGAAAAGATGAAATGAATGCAACCGGTAAAGGGTTTTTAAAAACAAAACAAAAAGCACTTTAAAATCAAGCCTATGCATCAGCCATTCTGAATCAATATATCTCACCAAATAATTGTGAAAGTAACAGCTTCATGAACTGCCTTCTCCAACAAAAGGTCACGCATTCTGCCTATTGTCCAACTGGATCTTTTGTTACGAATGAAAAAATAATAAAGCAAGAAGACCTGTGAGATATTTCACTGTGTGCGTTTATGCAATGAGGTTCATTCTGAAATTACCGTATTTATTATCAGACCTTCAGTTGTGATAAACTCCCTTTGCTTTTCTTGAAGTGTAACCCAACGACCATTGACGGTTGTGCTGAACTAAATGCAGATGTACTTCTGCTTTCCTCTGGTCTCGGCTAAGCCAAAAACCCAAAATCAGTCCCCAAGCCTTTCCAACCCAGCATTCATGCATGCAGTCAACTGGAAGAATTTGGGAAACTCATAATCAAGACCCTGTACCATTTTGCTCCCAAGCAACTCCCGTTGGGTCCGAGCTATTGAGACCAATGTCCATATCTCCCGTGAATTTGGTCTACTTTTAAACCATTGAAGTATGAGTTGCATAAATAAGTTATTTCCTTTTTATCACTCTTAAACCTTCCCACGTTCAGCTATCAACACTTCGGTAACACATCAACACGTCAACCATAGTAATGACAGCATTGCCAAAGGATGGAGGACAGGGAAGAAGAAAAGGCATTGTATTTATACTTCTAAAGAGTAGGTGTGTTTCCTAGGGCCTTTCTTCAGTTAAATAAATTCAAGAACTCCTTCTAGTACGCAATGCCTAAGTGATCTGATGAGGTAGAAGATTTGAAGAGATTTTGGTAAGATATTTAAAATGTAATAAAGACAGATCTTCATACATTGCTAAATTTTCCACATCGCTAAATTTTCCTCAGCTGTTTACGTTAAGAAAATTTGAAGCAAACCTAACATTTGCCCCTTCAACCAAAACACCTGAACATATATAGAGAAAGTCAGAAGTTCCAGTAAGACTGCATAAGTTTGTCAAGAGGAAAATTATGTACGATAACTACATCCATTCAAATTGTGTAATAAAAGTATTGTTTCTGTTACATTCGCCCAGAATCTCTGTGGAGATTCTCTGTGGAGAATCTCTGTGGAGATTCTCTGTCATCCAAGTCATGGTTTGTCCCAAAAGTGTTTTTTTCAAAAGGCAGCTGGACTTCCTTTATTTTTCCTTGAAGATTTTTTTACTTCTCATTCAAGAAGCTTCTTCAGTTCCTCAGTTCTTGTTTCCTTGACAACTGATGTAGGATATATGTAGATTTGTGTGGCAGGAAAAAAAAAACCCATGAGTTAAATATAAGGTGATACACAATGCAAAAGAAAAAAGGGGAAATGGGTCTCCCTGATTTCAAATTGTATTTTGCACTAATTTTTATCTTTTTAAAAAAAATTAATAAAAATCACACAGACATACAGACAGCCCACTAGTGACGCTACCCCTTCTAACAGTGGAACCAATTTCTAAAACAGTTTTTCTGAAACTGTTCACATTCTGCTCGATTTTTTTTTTTAGTTTCTGATTAAAGTTATTTTACATGAGCCCCAAACTTCTAATATACTGTATTTTTTTATGTTTATTGCTTCTACTTTTGTTTTATTTAGTTCTCATATCCTGCCTGTATTTTATGTTTACTTTAATGCCATTGCGATAAGTTTAATATTACTTCTAAACTGCCTTGAGGGTTTAAAAATACCTTTAAATTGAAACACGGAGATTAAAAAAAAAATCTTTAAATAAATAATTAAACTTTCCCCTCATGGTTGCTTATAAAGGAAGCAAATTATGTTTGGATTACTCCCATCCCCATCAGCAATTTAATTCGCGAAACTGCAAATGTCAATATTTCTGTTATGAAAAGTTTACAAGTCAATTACAATGAATAGCAAGTGATCTGACTTTTTTTTCTGTTCAATCTTACATATAGAAGACCAAGAATCTATCTTTAGTGTTGAATATTCATTTACTGAAGTAAATTGAAAGCCTTTAAATGTGTCCTTTTCTAGAGGCTATTCATTATGTCTTCATTTGAAGAACCCAATTTGAAAAAAATAAAAGCCTGGAAACCGCCCCCCCCCCGCCCCCCGCTTTTATACTACACAAACACAATTGTCACATCTAACACAATTACAATTGTGTTATTATTTCCAATGCAGCCATATTATTAAATTTAATAACATGGAAATTCTGATTCTTCTGACACAAGATTTCTCATATTTACATCTAACAAGCTACCATGATAACAGAAAATACTCGCCTGAAGCTGCCCATATGTTCCAAAATGTACAGTGGAACTGCTCTGCTAACAAATCAAATATATGAGCAAAAAGGACTACCTGTTTAAATCTCTTTTGTCTTAAAAACCAATTGACGCTTTCTGCTGAGTTTAAAATTTCCAGACGTTCAACCAGATCCCTTGAGCAAGAGATCCAAACCAATGTTCCTAGTTTTCTATAGTAAAGAGGGATTGCATCTGTAATTTTATTTCCAAGCCTCCTATACTGTACATCCAAGCCAAGATATTTCTTTCTGTGCTTTCTCAGAGTTTGGTTTTGCTTTTATGCTAGATAGCGTTAACTAAAATGTTGAATGGTAAAAAGCTGAGAGTGGAAACAAAAACTGAAAAGTAAATGCTCAGGCTAGATTCAGAAAGATGAATGAAACATTGGATATTCATTCGTTCGTTCATTCCCCACCTTTGTTATTTTTATGAATAACTCAAGGCAGTGAATATACATAATACTCCTCCTATATTCCCCCACCATAAGGATCTTGTGATGAGGTCTGGGCTGTGAGAGTGACTGGCCCAAAATCATGCACCCAGCTTTCAGTCTGTGGATGGAAACTCCGTGAAAAAAAGACAATATGAAACCATTTCCACATTGCTGCCAAGAAACAGGAGTCAAACTGAATTGGAGGACGACTTAGCTATAATTCTGTTGGCTAGCAGCTGATAATTCTATGCTGATAACCAGGATGTGTAGATTACCTATTGTGCTGAGATACATCTCTGACCATATTAGGATCCTGCCTACAAGCCACATCCAATAAAAAAGAAGGGGACCAAGGAAGTTCTCAGGTAAACTGATGAAAATTATACCTGTAGCTGAAGCCTCCTACCCCACCAGGTGTGGTATTCAACCGGTTCGGACTGGTTCGCAGGATAATTTTAAGTGGTTTGGAGAACCGGTAAATACCACTTTTCTCATTTCCCTATTAAGCCAGGAATCTTCTCAAATGGGGAAAGGAAACAGCAGGCAGTGTGAGAGAAGGAAGCCTCTCTTTCTCTTTCTCTCCTCCAGGCAGCTGTATCTCCCTTTCTCATTTCCTTAATAAGCCAGGGATCTTCTCTAATGGGAGGGAAACAGAGCAGCCAGGTGAGAGAAGGA
>JANHGC010000758.1:174039-189791 GCA_027560395.1 Boaedon fuliginosus
AAAAACTAGTTTTGTGAATTTGAAATGGGGGGTTAGGTAAACATTTTCTTAAGGTGACTTGTTATAGCAGAACTTTCAAAGTATGGAGAAAAGTTACTTTTCCACTTAGTCGTCTGATTTTTAATTTTTAAATGCAATTACTTTTTTAAATATAGTACAAATAAATGGCGATCTTTATCCCAAGAACAATAAACTGAAGAAAAGTAAGACTGCGGCCTCAGGCATGCAAACTTCAGAGTTAGGATGTCTTGAGCGAGTCCTGCCTAATTATGTGTAAGCACATATAGGAGTGAACTGAGAATTTCATATTTTGGAAGCCCTGTTTTGGGGATTAGTAAAATAAAATGCTCGCTGGGTTTAGAACGGTGGGTAGTTTTAACAGGTTTTATTCTGCTATAAATTGAATTTGGGGGGAATAGTTTTTGGTTGCTGAAAGGATCTGCTGTTTCAAAATTGTGTTTTCCTGTTTTGAGGATTTAAAGGGAAATAAAAGCCCATGGATGTCCTGGAATTGTTTCCCCAGTGAAGAAATAAATAATGCAACAAATGTTTTTGTGTACATTCTCATAGGGTTTAATTCCTCCCCCTGTTTTTCTCCTCCCCCCCCACTCCCCTCTCCCAGTGTCTCAGTTTAAAATGGTGAACTACTCTTACGATGAAGATCTTGAAGAACTCTGTCCAGTCTGTGGAGATAAAGTGTCTGGGTATCACTACGGACTCCTTACCTGTGAAAGTTGCAAGGTTTTGTACAATTTATTATCCTGGGGGAAGTGGGGGGGGAGGGAGCTGAAAAATCAGAAAATCAAGAAAAAATGCTAGACAATCATAGTTGGTTCTGTTATTTTTGAGGGATGAAGAATATTGTGAGGGAGTGCAGTAGCATTCTCTGAAGGCGGAAGTTATGCAAAAGAGTTTAACTATAAAAGAGCAAAATTCCTCTCTTAGCCAATGGAAAGAAAAACTCGCCCCCCCCCTCCCTTCTGTATAGAGTGGCTATATTTACTGCCTTTAAATATTTGGTTGTCGTGAAGTGATGTAGTTGTAGAGAGACTTTCATTCCCAGCTGTCCTCAATATTGATTTTAGTTGATTTATATACATTGAGTATTATTGTTGCTGCATCTTGTTCCTGATAAATTTCAGGGCTACAATATTGAAGGCAACTGTTTCAGGTTTTTCATCTTTCCGGATGCAAATGTAAATTTCTCTTGACGTTCTTTTTATGCTTGCGCATACTTACAAATGTGCAAACACACTCATACACCCACACTGCATTTTATGTACATATGCGTCCGCCAGGTGATTAAGGGGGAATCAATTAAATGGTTTTAAAATGCCATTCATCACTATGAAGATTTTTTTTTTTTTTGCTCATGCATTTCATTTCACGCATATCAGCTGGAGTCTCAAAATTATAGGCCAGTGCCATGCACCCAGCTAATAAAATTAGATTGCCTTGAACCTTGCTTGAGATCTGGACTGAATTGCAATTGTGTAAGATAATTCTGGATCAATATAGAAAGCAAGCAAATTGTTTACTTCATAGTACTAAAGCAAATTCATTTTAGCATGGCTTTCTGGAGTAACACATATATTATTTTAGGACTCTATAGAAGCATTTCTGCAGTCGGAACCTGTATCTGCTAAAGTTACACGAGTCACATTTGGTTAAGGGAACTTTTGAGCAAGTTAATATTAATGCTGAATCAAAAGTCAATCACATTATAATACAACCTCCATGTAATTATACTTATCATCCACTATTCCCAGACTGTAAAAAGAAACGACAACCACAATATCTGTTATTTAGTACATGATGTTACACATCATGGCCACCAGAAATAATTTATGCAGCTGTACTTAGTGTTGGGGGAAGCGGGAAGAAAGATATAGTAACTTGCAAGTAACTTTTTTTTTAAATCCCAAAGAGTTTAAAATTCAGTTTAAAATCGAGAATCTCTGTAGGCAGCTTAAAATTCAATTTTAAATATTGGAGAATTAAGTTGACGGCAGTAATGATGGATGATAAAGTGAAGAATTAGCAAAGGCAGGAGTAACCAGAGTAACAAGAGGTAGATTGGGGGGAAACCTACTTTCATTTGGGATTTAGAACTGAGTTAGGATTCATAGTAGTAAAATCTAAGAAAAGATTTTTTTAAAAAATTTACATCGTGCCTTAAAATTGGGCCTGGGTGATTTTGAAAGGCTACTTTTAAAAACCGGGATCATCTGAAAGATTTTTTTTAATTCATTCAAGTTGCTCCTGGTACATAATGCCTAGGGAAACAATAAAGATGCCTTGGCCAGGATCTGATGTAAATCAACCCCAGCGCAGGCTAGCCTCAGAAAAATTGTGCCTGTGGCCTAGTGGGTTTCCTCCAAGGAACCCTGGAACCAACCCAGCCATCTCATCAATGCTGAATTAGCAGGACGACAATAGGGAAGAGAGGATCTTGGTGAATGTTTTCGTAATCTGAAGTCAATTCCTGGCCACCTGGGCCCAATGTGTAAATACCTTCTATCTCTCTTACAGGGTTTCTTTAAGCGAACGGTCCAGAACAACAAAAGGTACACATGTATAGAAAATCAAAGCTGCCAAATTGACAAAACTCAAAGAAAACGCTGCCCTTATTGTCGGTTTCAGAAATGTCTAAGTGTTGGGATGAAGTTGGAAGGTAAGGTCTACAATTGTTGCTGCATAAGTATAAAAAAAAATAACGATTACGTATTAAATGAAAGTCCTTCTGTGTGCCTTATTTAAACCTCTGTCATTTGAGGTGTTATTTCAGAGATTGGTTGCTTAGGTAGATCAAAAACAATGGAAGCTTATAAATCACTACTACAACTTGTCGCCTCGAGTTCCCCTGGGAGGGGTGAAGAGAGGCGGGATATAAATCCAATAAATAATAATAATAATAATAATAATAATAATAATAATAATAATAACTTTATCTCAAAGAGCTTTAAAGGCTCCCTTGTCCCATCTGCTGCTTATGCTACTTAGAGGCTCATTTGAGACGTAAGCATTAGAACGTGCAGGGTCAATAATGGCATAATTGTCCAGTTCTGGCATTTCCAAAGTGTGCACGCTATCCAGAATTAATCACAAATGCTTAGAACAAATAACACTGATTTCTTTAGGCCAACAAAATTCAAGCAGAGCAGGCAAAATAAAGAATTGAGGGGAAATTTGATACCGTAGTGATTTCTAAAATGAAATCATTTCAGGTATATCCAAGAGTTATAACTACAATACCAGAATATCGGACATTTTCCCCCTCGCAGGGACAATTGATCGTTCTTGTTTATCAGTGGAATTCCTTGTATGCAAGGATTGTGCAGCTGGGCTAATCATTGACTAAACAATTATTTAGCACTTCATAGAAAGAGACCTTGGTTTTCTTTCTTTAAAAAAAAACCCTCATTACTCATCCAGTAGAAATAGTTTTCAGTTTTTACAAAATTATTCAGGTTGTATATTATAAATGTTCCTTAGGCCATTCATAAAATATGAGTTACATCTTGTCACACTATTGTGTTCTGAGTAAAATTACTGTTACAGAGGCTGAAACAAGGAAACAAAAGTTAGCTTGAAAAATATATATTGTAACGATGGATCTTGCTGTCAAAAACTTTTGAAACTTTTCTGATAAATATTGGCCTAATGTAGACTGTGAGTAGTATTTCCTTTAACAGCGAATATGGATGGAATTCACGTTTTGTCATTTTTTGTAACTACAAATTCGACAGTCTACGTGGTTCCACCTCTGTTAGGTTAAATCGTTGCTAGTTTGAAAGTAATGCTGCATGTCATTTTCATTGGTTTGTAAGAATTCAAATAATCAATGACGGGAGAGAAAATTGTCATGCCAAATATTTGTTTTTTATATATATATATGACTCCAGTTATGGAGACTGGCTTATTCTTCATTTCTTCTCCTTATTGATATTTAATAGTCCAGTTAAAAACACAATATTGGGGAAATCCCACTGATAATAATTGATCTCACTTCTAATATTTAGTATTGTGCTATTTATTGGTTTTAATTTTCCTATATTTTCAAAGATGTGGAGCTGTAATTTGAATTATTAATAATTTCAATCTTCAGTCAACAAATGAATAACTTAAATTTTACTGGTAGGGATTTGATTATTTTTTTGAAGTTGCTTTAATTCTGAGATAACGCAAAATATTTGTTGTCTGAAAAAGGAGTTAGTGATTATTATTTAATTTTAAACATTCTTACGGTTTAGTTGTATTTCAAAAAGTCACTAGCATTGGTTCAATTCATACTTTCTCAAGCTGAAGACTGCAAATCAGCTAATTTTCTCATTAGAAGTTCACTATTTTTTTATAGACAGATGTAGAACTTGCGAGCAGCTTAGCCCACAGAGATTGTGATCTGTAAATTTCCCATTCCAAAATAATTTAATTATGCCAATTAAACCTAACTTTGGAGCTGTTCAGATCCTTGAACTACAGCAATCTAGACTGAAATCAACAGATAATATCAGGGCGAAGATTAAAAGTCATTGCATCAAATGTATGTTTTGAAATCTGCATTTTCCCAAATAACAATAATACAATACATGGAGATTGGGTAGGAAGTAGGAAATAATTCTCAAGTGATTCTATACCTTGTACTCCTCTTTTGCAAATGCACCTTGCAAAGTCAGTCTCACACACACAAATGCGTCAAAGGCAAGTTTGTTTTTGTTTAGGAGCAAAAAATATGTAGAAGATTTGGAAGGGGAGCAAGAACACAGGATATAAGGACTTATTTGCAAATTCTTTTCAAAAGTGCTTTCACTGCCTATATCGGCATTACCTGGAAATGTTTTGATACTTTGTACCTCTGTTATCCAGAGAAGCTATGATGTCTACTGCTGGCTTAATAGTCTCTCCATTTTTTAAAAAAAAAAATCAATAAGGAACAGAAGAGTATGACCAGGGGATATACAGATTATATCACCAAAAGCATGAATATTGTGGAACAAAGTTAGATACATTAGGAGGGTGCATGTGCATAAAGTAGTTTGTGCTCTCTGAACTTGGTGTATTCTTGCAGATGTTTCATTACCCAAACTAGGCAACACCATCAGTGCTATCCCAAAGGTGCTTTCAAAATGAAACTGGACTTTGTTTTTCCTTGAAGACATTTCACTTTTCACCCAAGAAGCTTCTTCAACTTCAAGATAAAACAAAGTCTAGTTGCCTTTTGAAAAAGTACCTTTGGGACATCCATGGCCTGGATTATTGAGCATCTCCATAAACATCTTCAGTGACAGTCATTAGCATTGATGATATTATCTACTTTGGGTAATGAGATATCTGCAAGAAAACAGCCAAGCTCAGAGAGCAGCAAGAACCCCTCAGTTCAACCCTGAGCTAGAAATATTCTCCTTTATTCTTTTGTAAATATACCGAAAAATCCTATTTATCATTTTACATATAGCCCTAATCTTATATAGCCCTAATCTTTCAGAAATTGTTTGATGAGATATGCAGAGGTGAAGGCTACCAAATGGTGCTCTTTAATGCTAGTTTCCAAAAGACTTTACTTCTTTCCAGAAGTTACAGCTCTTGTATAGAGATGATAATTAAGAACAGAGGTCCATGTATCTTGTTTGAATGTGCTACATGCCCCTTATATCTTGGAAAATCCATAATCGGAGGAGGCTGAATTCACCTCTTTCCTTTTTTAAAAAAAAAGCAATCAAAAATGAATGCCAGAATGTGGCATTTTGTTGAGTGGAGTAGATAAAGCTAGTTTTAACTATAATTTGTTAGGCATTTCTGTTTACCTTTTCTTTGCCAGCAGGAAAATAAGAGTGGATGTGTTTCTGACCAATATTTGTTTTCTTATTTATTTATTAAAGATTACTTAGCAATATTCTCCTGTATGAACAGACTTCCTCTTTGTTATCAGCAGAATGGGAAGGAACTCCTGCTTTCAGCTCTAAACGTTTTAAATATTTATATGCATGTTTCCTTGATTATGATGCATAGTCTTGCATTCTAGTTCATAAATTACATTTTAGGATCAAATCATTAATTGTTAACATCTTTATGATAGTTTTATAGGTCTCTGTATACCTAGGATTTCTAATACATTTTTAATGGCATGCTAATCTATAAGATAAAAGCTTGGTAACGTAACCTCCAGCTATCTCAGCATGTCACCAAGCTGTCAAAGGCCCTTCTTATTGTCTGAATACCTTTGGGAAGGATAGTCTTGGTAAAATATTGCTGCTTTCAAAACATGTTCTAACAACACAGTGCTGTAACCAAGACCAACCATTTTTTCTCCACAACCCAATTCTGGTACGATTTGAATGGCGTTGGAAGTTGCAAAAACCTTTTTATTTTGGGGCTGGGTGACACTTTGCTCTTTATCATAGGCCATCAACTTGAGGAAATAACAATAGTGCAATTTATTACCTCTCTCCAAAATTGGCGCGCTTCCTCTTTTCAGAGTAAGGGCCAATGTGAAGAGAGCATAGCATGCCTTTAAATAACATCTACTCAAGGGGTTAAGTCAAGAGAGTATACACATTGGGAAAAAAATAAATGATAAGCATTTTGAAAAGCTGTTATTAAACGGTCTTGCATTGCTCCCAAATGCAATTTTGAGTCCTTTGTGCTTAGCGGGGAAAATCTATTAACCCTCTCCTGTTAGATTTACTAGAAAATTTAATACGCTAAGCTTGAATTATGCTTTTTTAAATTAGTCCGCCAGTATGCTTTTATACAGCAATGTAACAAGAAAGTAGTAAATGCTTGCAGATTAATGCAGTATGTTTACTCACAATGTTAGACCCTCTCAGGTGGTTCATCAAAAATGACATTGCAATAAATAGCAATAACAATACCACTTAGACTAACACACCACTGCATAACACCTTATCGCACTCTCTAAGTGGTTTACAGAATAAGCATATTGCCACCAAAAATCTCTAGGTCCTCATTTTACCAGCCTCAGCAGTCAACCTTGAGCCGATCAAGATTGAACTCCTGGCAGTAGGCAGAGTAAGACTCCAATGTAAGCTGCAAGCTACAGTCACTGCGTTTTACCACCACAACACACTAAAATAAAATAAAAAAAACCCTTAAAACATCTATACTCAACATAAACTAGTGCTACAGGCTGGTCAAGGACAAAAAATGACGAGATGCTTATCAGTATTTATATTTGTATCGTGTCTGCAATGGGATGCCTATAACTTTTTTTTCCCGCTGCTACATTCAACAGCCGTGAGAGCTGACCGAATGCGTGGAGGTCGGAACAAATTTGGACCGATGTACAAGAGGGACCGGGCACTGAAGCAGCAGAAGAAAGCTCTCATCCGAGCAAATGGACTCAAACTCGAAGCCATGACTCAGGTGATTCAAGCGATGCCCACCGATCTCACAATATCTTCGGCGATCCAGAACATACATTCTGCCTCCAAGGGCCTACCTCTGAACCATACAGCCTTGCCTCCCACAGACTATGACCGAAGCCCTTTTGTAACCTCTCCAATTAGCATGACAATGCCGCCACATGGTAGCCTACAAGGTTACCAGAGCTACAGTCACTTTCCAAGCCGTGCTATCAAGTCCGAGTACCCTGATCCTTACACCAGCTCCCCAGAGTCGATAATGGGCTACTCTTACATGGATGGTTACCATCAGACCAGCTCACCGGCGAGTATTCCCCATCTGATTTTGGAACTCTTGAAGTGTGAGCCAGATGAGCCGCAAGTCCAAGCTAAGATTATGGCCTACTTGCAACAAGAGCAGGCCAACAGAAGCAAGCATGAGAAGCTCAACACTTTTGGGCTTATGTGCAAAATGGCCGACCAAACCCTCTTCTCCATTGTCGAGTGGGCTAGGAGTAGCATATTCTTCAGAGAACTTAAGGTATGTCATGCAATTCTTTCATGGGATGTGGTCACTCTTGAGAGTGAGATGGGCGATACTAAATTGGACAAATAAATGAACAAACAAAACAAGAGTTTGGATATAAGAAAATGTGGTTAGCATTTGATTGATACAACTTATATTGGTGTATTCTTTGAGGAAAAAGATGTTGAGAGGGACATTTCAAAATCTTATGACTATTTTGATCTCACTAATTATCTGTAGAAAACCTGAATTGGATGTTTAAGTCATTTTTTTTCTAAAGCTAAGTAATCTGGGGGAGGGGGGGATTCTGAGATCTTGCCTGGCTATCTTAATTATGATTATAGGCTACCGTTGAATAACAGCATTAGTAGATATAGAGCAGAACAGTTGCAGCAGTGAGTTCAAAAAGCCATCCCTTTGTTGCTCTATTGCCCATTGGCTTGTTTCTTAGAAGGTAGAAAAAGAGAGTTATTGATAGAGAAACAGACAAAAAAGCCGCTTGTAAAATATTTTGGAAGCAACATTGGGAGAAAAATATTTAGAGGTCTTAGCGTACGACCCCGGAAAGAAAGAATTAAAAGTATGAACCAGAATGGAGAACCTATGTGTTCTGTCCTACGCCAGAAACAGATGATTCTGAGCCAGTTTTAAAGGCAAACCACCTTTTTATTTCACAAACATACGAAGAGGCTTTCTCTTCGATATTTCGTCCTGGGAGCTTGCCAAATACTCCATGCGGGCTGCCAAGGTCAGAGATAACATTTACTCACATAAACGTGGAGTCTGTAACAAGCAATTCGTCAGTCCAAAACTGATGCTGAGACAAAAAAAAACAGGAATTAATCCACAATACTTGAACACGATTCGAAGCACACAAACAGGATACTTGATCGGATTGTAATAAGTTGTTCTCTGCAAAAGGTTCCTCCCCATTTTCACCCTTTTATGTCTTATGGGGAGTGGCCATTCATCAAATCACTTGTGGCCCCCTTCCTTCCTCTGCTGTTGCCTGCTAATTAGTCTACACTCACGCGCACTAATCATGGGCTCTAATTGCTCTGCTCCACTGCTATCAGATGCAGACCACCATTGATAGCTTGTAGATAGCCCGGCCTCAGGTACAGCTTCCTCTGTCAGCCCTTCCCCTGCGTCCAAGTCTTGCTCCAGTTCTACTTCGTAGTAGGACTCGGCTGCCAGCTCCACAGCATTCTGGCGAGCGTCAACACTATGGTCTCCAGATGTTGTTAGAGCTTCACTGGCCAACCCGACTTAGGCTTCCAGAAGTTGGAGTCCAGAATATTTGGAGATTTTCCAGGTTCCGACTTCTATGAATCAATCCTTTAAGCTATTGTCAATGAGTCATAAAACCAGGGTGGGGAATGTTACAGATCCATGAACATTCAACTATATTGCAAAATAGACTATATGCACATGTTGCATAAAGTAACCAATGTCTAAGCCTAAGCCTAGTTCTGTGATTGGGTGTATTATGAAATAAGAGTTGTTCTTCTACTTGCTGGATTCAGTAAGATTCCCTGAGCGAGACATTCTAGAAAACAGCAACTCTTAGGAGAATAGTAATCGTTCTATTACTAAAAATAATATCGTACTTTGTGGGATCTATATGTGCCATATTATATATATGTGTTTGATATATAAACACACCCTGTTAGCTTGTAGCGAAAACAGGTCTCTGGACAGATTGCCGAAGCCCAACAAACATTCCATATTCTGGAATAACAGGCTAGTGAATGATGAGCAAATTGAGGAGAAGAATCAGAACAAAATCATTACTGAGTTTTTTTCTGACCAGTAGAAGAAAGGATGTTGGGTGAGAAGATGGATTGTTTTAAAGAAGGCAACAGTAGGGAAATGGGGAAAGAGGATTGAGATCCACCGATGATAGGGCAAAGGAGAATGGGATGAAATAGTAGGAAAATGTTTTTATTTGTGGAATACAGTGCTGTGGAAGCTACTCACCCATCAAAAAGAAAGCCCTGAGAATGTCCTTCCTCAATGCCTTTGAGTGATATTTGGGAAAGGATCTCAGTTTCCACAGGTCTTATGACAACCTTTCCTAGGGCGAAGGAGTAGAACAGGCAGCCTTTCTGAACCCTTCATTTTTAAGTCTTCTGCTCCAAAAGGCTACATGGAAGAAAAGACAGAGGCAGACAAACCTTGGTCAGTATCTGAGGAAGATGGCAGTTTAGAAGTATGAAAACAATAAATACATTTTAAAAAGTAGTTAAATTCAGGGATTTACTTTTGTAGCACCATCTTTTACTTAGTACACTGGTGCCTTATTGATGACAGGCTTACTTTCACTTTTTCCTAAAATTTATAACGTTCTCTGTCCCAAGAGTTTATGTGTCACATTTTGTGTGCATATTTATTTTATTTATTATAGTTATTTTTGCTACCTCAAAAGAGCTTAAGAAACTGTTTAATATATATGTATATATATAACATGCAGTTGAATAATTAGAATGGAAGCATATGGGAAAATAAAGCAAAATGTTTAAAAACCAGGTTAAACTGAGAACTTAAAATAGTACAGTAAAGCTGAGGAAAATATAAAGATCCAGCATTGCAAAGAAAGTTTTTGGAAATAGTATTTTGTAACTGGGATTGCCACTACAGAAGATCCTCCCCATTTACCTGGGGAATAGGATAGTTATTGAAATGCATATTCCTTTGGCAGAAAAGACACAGGGTAGAAGCAGATTACGATCAGAATATCCAACGCGCATAATTCACCCATTCAATTTTGATCTAGCTAAATTTTTGAAAACTATTTTTAAGAAAATCTTCCCAAAATATTTGTAGTCATCTAACCCAGAAATCCCCAATGTATGGTTTACCAAAGCTATAGGCTATCTATGTCACATCCTTTTGGGATGTATCTCCCAAGGTCTAATTTTTTGCATAATCAGAAGTCTCTGTGTGGTAATGAATTATCATATTAGGGAGTAGAGCTATATTTTTTCAGCTTATTAGCCTTCTGTGCTAATAAGTTTGCAGATAATCATTTAGTTTTTATATGAAGGAATGTTAGAGTTGATTAAAGTCACAGACACCATTCGTGAAGAAATATTCGAGTGGCAGGCTCCAGATATTGATGGAAAATAGCAAGGATGGAGTATTCAAATTTTAGTACCTGCACTGGATAGAAATCATAATGCCACATGCATTCATTGTGACTTCATCCAACACATAATGCTGATGATTTGATTTGCATCAATTGTATCAGGATGTTAGTGAAACACATTACATTCTTTGCATAATGTACTCAGTGCTATCTTGCATTATGCTAATCCTCCCATTGCCTTGTCTACAAAGAAACACCACAGGTGTCTTCACAGGGGCCGGTACCTAGGTGTGCAGTACAAGGTTGAGAGAGAAACTGCCCCTTATGTACCAGTATGTGACACCATGACACAAGTTTAGGAACAGACCCTGTGAGCATGCCTTTACCTTTATTTTGGAAATGGGCATAGAAGATATCCTGAACCCAAATGTTCCAAGTGGGAACATTTTTTTAGAGAATGCCCCCTTGTTCATTTTTTTATTCCTAGTCATCAATTAAATTCAAAGCAGCACATACATGATCTAGAGAGATCACTGGCCAAATGTGCTTAGTTGCAACATGATTATGGTGCCATGTACTCCCAAACCAGATCTCAAGGACATTCCTAAACCTTGCACCTTTCTGTGCTATTATTTTCCACGGGTTTCCCCATCTATGTATGTTAACCAAAGCACATACATTTTGCAAGAGATTGTTCTTGAAACACCACCTTCTTTTATGGAAACGTTAAATGCCACAGAAAATTTTGAAGCTGCTGTTCCAGATAGACCTTCAGTTTCCTTCCTTAATTTTAGGAAAGCTACTTTTTTTAGATTAATGAGCAGATTTGGTAATATTAAGGGCCCAACAATAATTAATCGTCACGGAAGGAATTTTCATGTTCACAAAATGACTTCTATGATGGCCATGGCCAATCAAAAAGCATCCCTTTATGATGAGATCGCGCATCCCTGCTTTTTAATTAAATCAATCTTTTAAAAATATTAAAATCTGGAAGGTGCTTTGGGGTGTGTGTGTATAACTATAACTATGTCCCTGAATACCCTCCTGTATATCCCACCTTAACTAATGAGGAGATAATGATAACCACAGTACTGTGCAATCAGGCCTGAAGAGGCAGGCAGGGATTTCACAGGCTTTTCCTTTAAATGGTGATGACAATAACAAGATCCAGTCATTTTTCAAATTGCAGGTAGTCCTCAACTTATGACCACAACTGAGCCCAAAAATTATGTTGCTAAGGGAGAAATTTATTAAGAAATTTATTAAGTGAGTTTTGCCTCAATTTCTGACTTTTCTCACCAGATTTGTTAAGTGAATTACTGCAGTTCTTAAATTAGTAACACGGTTGTTAAGTGAATCTGGTTTCCCCACTGACTTTGCTTATCAGAAGGTCATCCAAGGGGATCACATGACTCTGGGATGCTGTAATTATCATAAATGGGAGTCAGTTGTCAAATTTCCAAAGGTAAATCACGTGCAACGGTCATACGTGTGAAAAATGGTCGTAAGTCACTTTTTCAGTGCTGCTGTAACTTTGAACGGTCATTAAATGAACTGTTGTAAGTCAAAGACTACCTGTAGGTAGTCATGCTCTCTCTGTATGAGCTCTCTGGCCAATTGTGGCCAAACTGTAAAGTGTGGAATCAAACTCTTTCTTCCATACATTATGAACAGTGAAATAATAAATTCAGATGTGGTATAAAAAAAATCTGAATTAAATTTTCTAGAATATCTGCTTTCCACACCCTTGAATAGAACTTGACTAGCAAATGATTGAATTCTGGACAATATTAAGACAGTAGCTTCTTTTGGGAACTTTTTAAATTTCTCAGTAGCCCCAGGCAGTCAGCCATCCAAGTATTACTCAGGGTCTATCCCGCTTATTTTTAAATTTAGTCATGGTCAGCTAGAGGCTGCCAGAATATCTGTTTACACATTTCTACCAATAGCATGCTTGCTGAGTTGGGTTGTTGTTGTTTTAGCGTTTTGCCCGTATTAAATGGCTGCTGACCAGGGCACAGATGAAAGTTAATAGACCAATTCCTTCTGTCTTTTGATTTACTTTTACAAAAGATGAGCTTTGTAAGTTGGTAGAATTACAAATTTTAAGGTTTCTTTTAAGGGCAACCTCAGCCATTATTGTTCCCCCGAGGTAACCTGCAAATGCGATTCGGTGATAATAAATACATATTAACCTGTCTGCCAAAATGAGGTAGGTAGGACTTGTCATTCTGTTTAACAGCAGAATGATTATTCCTGTGGTGAATGGACAGTAATCCTAACCTCAGAGTCACATTTATGATGTTGATTTGATTTATGCATCACACCAAGCTTATTTTTTTTCCCAGTATAGTGTGAGGGCTGTATGTAGTCATGTGACTTAGACTTCAGAACAGTCTCAACAACTCAGCCAAGTTTTTAAGAACTTAGAGCAGGGTTTACCAACAACTCAACAACTCAACCAAGTTTTTAAGAACTTAGAGCAGGGTTTACCATCAACTCAACAACTCAACCAAGTTTTTAAGAACTTAGAGCAGCGTTTACCAACTTTTAAGAGAATAACAGATTTGGAAGGAATTTTGGACGTCTTCTAATCCAACCCCTTGCTCAAACAGAAGATCTTATGCCATTTCAGGTTGTCCAATCTCTTCTTAAAAATCTCCAGTGATGGAGTACCGTAGCCACAATTTCTGAAGGCAAGCCATTTGGTTAATTCTTCTGCCAGGAAATTTCTCCTTCGATCTAGGTTGGTTCTCTCCTTGATTAGTTTCCATTCATTGTTTCTTGTCTGCCTTCAGGTGCTTTGGAGACTAGGTTGACCCCCTCTTCTTGGTGGCAGCCCCTTAGATATTGGAACACTGCTACCATATATAACCCCTAGCCCTTCTTTTCATTGAACTAGACATACCCAATTCCTACAACCCTTCCTCATATGTTCTAGCCTCTCCAGTCCCCTGATCAACTTTGTTGCTCTTCTCTGCACTCTTTCTAGAGTCTCAACATCTTTTTATGTTATATCAACCAACACTGGAGTCAATATTCCCAGTGTGGTCTTACCAAGGCACTATAAATTTCTACTAACACTACATGTGATTTTGATTCTAAAATTTCCAAGGGTAGGAAAGCCTGACTTAGGGTGGATTGCTTAGGATCTTGACTGCCTTGTCAACCTCTTTTTGTCATGCCACCATTGAAGATTGTGTCAGTAAAATACGAATCAAACAGGACAGTTTATTCATTCATTTATTTATTTGATTTATACCCCACCTATCTTCCCCAGTCAAGGGGAACTCGGCTTACCACATGATTAAAACAATTTGACGTGTTTAAAAAAACTATTACTACACAATAAAATTGATAAATACTAACACCCACCAAGCAATGTAGCAAAAGATAGCATTTATGGAAATAATCTGGAAGGATTGTTTAAAAAAAACATTGGTGAGGTGGTCAAAAAAGCTTTTAGCAAAACTCTTGCCCTTGTTTCCGCAAGTTCTAGTTCTGCTTTCAGCAACTGGCAAGAAACAGAAAGCTCCCTTCCTTGACATGAAAGTGATATCCACATTTTTTGGGGGTCTCAGTTCACAGGGGACATTTTAACAATACACGCATAGGCTGTGTCTACCCGAGACAGTGAAGTTAAAGGCTTTTGACCAAATCTGGCTGGCTTGCTCGTTGGAGAACGGGAAGCTCTCTGTGAAAAGGAGTTGCTAAATAAAAAATCTTGGATCAGAAACATCTTAATGATGGTTTTAAAAAAGCAGGTAACAATAAACAAAGGAAATATGCCTGAATAAAGTGTTCTGAAAAGGCAGGCAACAAGTCTTTAAAGGCTATAAATACCACCTAAGCTAGGTCACTATTATTAGCAAAGGTTGAACAAAAGAAGACATCCAGAAATAGATACGGTGGCCTGAGTAAGGGATAGCATGAAATGTCTTGTTTAACCTTACGCAGATATTGTTGCCATAGCATAGGAAATGGTTTTAGCTGGCTCATGAGTTCTGTGGGGTTGAAGGAAGTTTCCATGTTGTCTGTTTGCCAAGGAAATTCCTTAACAGGCCTGCTTGCTAAACAGAGGAAATATCAGCCTCCAGGAGTGTCATTGGATGAGATGGCAACATCCATCTTCATTCTGTGGCCGCTGCATTGTTGATTTGCCAGCTTGGAAGGGTCTTCTGTAGGGATATTTCATCCTGATGTTGCACTTTTTAAGTGCCGAAGGTTAGTAGTTTTAAACAGTAGAAGGATTGGTTGCAAAAAATCATAAACAATATAGCAAAAAAACCTCCTTCCCACTTACTTGGTCTTGTCAGATTCTTGTGTAATTGTCACATGTTGTGTCACAATAACACAACATTTGTAGCCACATTGCTGTTGTCTTCAGATTGCATTGCATGATACAGTAAAGATGGGTTGGAGTACAGGTAGTTCTTGACTTAAACCCACAATTGTTGCCAAGTGAGAAATTGGTTAAGTGAAATTTGTTAAGTGAGTTTTGTCCCATTTTATGACTTTTCTTGCCACATTTGTTAAGCTCTTAAATGCAGTTGTTAAATTAGTGACATGGTTGTTAAGTGAACCTGTTTTCCCCGTTGACTTTGCTTGTCAGAATGTCGCAAAAGATGATCACATTGACCCCTGGCACATGGCCACCGTCATAAATATGAACCATTGTCAAACATCTGAATGTAAATGAAGAGCCTCGGTGGCGCAGTGGTTAAATGCAGCACTGCAGTCTCTGCTGACTTGTTCAGCAGGTTGTCAGATCGAA
>JANHGC010000758.1:316548-327138 GCA_027560395.1 Boaedon fuliginosus
CCAGCTGGCTGGAGAATTCTGGGAGTTGAAGTCCACAGGTCTTAAAAGTTGCCAAGTTTGGGGGCCTCTGGGCTAAACAGATTACTTACAGAGTGGCAGGACAATGGAATGAAATGAGTTTCTACCAAAGGAAGTGTCATCTCAAAAAATAAACCTACACCAGAGGTCAGTTACTCAAAACAGATCATCTGGGTAGAAATACCGGAATGCAACACTGATTCAAATTAACGCTAAATCCTCATAATCTTAAATGATTGGAGGAAAACAGAAAGGTAGTATGTAGGCATCTTCTACCTCCATTTTAGGCAGCTAGGTTCCAATGGTTGTGTCCAAGCTAGCGTCCTCTAGAAGTGCTGCTCCACAATTCCCATTATACCTAACCAGTCAAGGATTATAGGAATTGTAATCCAAAGCAATACACATCAAACTGGGAATGCCTACAATATCTAAACCTGCTCAGAACTAATATAGAGTTTAACTGTATGAGATGAGTCTTCCCTCCCTGGCCAAAGGAGATGCAAAATCAAAATGAACATTGGTCAGTCCAACCATAGACATGCTCATAATCTGCTTTCTCAAGTAAATGAAAATGGGGGAGAAGCTCTAAAGTTTTCCATTCCGTCCAAAATGAAAAACTTTTCCCAATTCATTCGAATATGCGGAGAATAGGCATGGTGCAAGCTTCCAGGAAATCCAGGGGCCTTTTAAAAAGTAACGTTATTGATTTTCCTAAAGAATACTGTAGAAATAAAATCAGATTGATTCTCCTAAAGACAGAAATAGAAAAGCAAAACTTGCACAATTGATTCAAACAATGTGAATTAAAAGACGTGGTTTTTTTTAAACGATTAAAAAGTAACAATTAACCCAGGTAGAAAAAAGAAATAGAATAAAATAAAAAATATAATACAATAATAAAATATAGTTATTTTTCTACAATACAAGAACCTTGTTTATGTCTTTATACAAAACTAGGTGCACCACGAACCATTAGATCATCATTCAGAGATATTTCCTTACCTATCACTTGGGCACTCCTGCACACTGTCCCCAACCAACATCATACTCTTGACCCACACAGATCTCTCACAAACTTCCATACAATCTCCACAACCGACGCTGCGCCTTTCACATCCACATGTACCGTCACACCCTCCCTAAACCTCACAACTCCCTCGCATCCTTTCACATCCCTAGTACCTGTACACAACTTCCCTGAACTACACATTGCCTCTTCTGCACCCCTTTGCACTGTCACACATCCTTCCTGACCCATAGGATGTCTATTGCACATGCTCACTCTAGCATGTCCTCCCTGATCTAGCAGAGCCTCTGGGGCATCTTCTCTAATCTATGTAGGGTCTCCTCTGCACCTCCATATGCCACCTGTCCCATCTGGCAAGAGTCATTTACCTGCCTGCCTGCCTGGGACTTCCAACTTCCTGCCAACCTCCTCGTTAACCTTCCTTCTGAGAAACTGGCAGAGAGCACTGGAAATGACAATCATATGACTGCAGTTGACCATGGCAGTGTTGAAGCAGCCAGTGGTTTTCCAAATTTCAATCCTCTGGGAATAATGGGCCCCAGATTTTGGGTGTGTTCTGTAAGTTAGAAAACCTTGATTCAAAAAATGTTGTTCTACGATGCCCTATTTTGTACCTTTGAAAATTACAGACACAAAGAGTTTTAATAGTATTTTAAATGAATTGCACTTAAAACCACAAGGAATCCTATTGTCCAATCTTTGTTTCCATCTTCATAGCCAATTGAAAGGCTGAAAATGGATGTTTCATTAAGCTCAACTTCAGAGTCCAATACACAAGAGGCACATAATCATCTTTTCTGCGAGAGGTTAAGTGTAACATAGCCAAAGAGCACTTGCTTTCGGTTGCCTTGAAAGACCCATAAAATGGTTCATGAGCTCTGGTTTACGGCAAAACAAGACACTGGAATCACAGAACATGTTAAGCTAATAAACTAAAGTTATTTGCAGAACTGCAGGGGAAGAATAAAAAGAACGTTTTTATTCTTCTCCCCAATTTCAACACATCATATATACAAGGACTTTCAAAAGAGAATGAAGTTTTATATTGGATAAGTCCAAGAATATAGGTAAATTCTCAGTATGTTGTCATTACTAATTATGTGCAGTGGATTTTTCTTTTTTACTGCTCAATTAGCAGCTATCTGTACATAACTATGTAACAAAATAGCATTGGTAAAGCCCAAGAAAACTTGGCCCAGCAAAACACATGGGCACTGTACTATTGTAGTATATGCATCTTGGAAGAACTATTTCCAATTATTTATTTATTCATTCAATTGTTTATTGTTCACTACACCTGACTGTACTTTATCAAATGGCATATTTAAGAATGTGTATCCTGCTAAGTTCCCAGAGTTCCTTGAGGCCTTCATGCCTACCTCTCTATTGTCACAGAGCTTTGGAGGCTAGCAGTTAGCAACATGGCCATCACAACACATGTAACCCTTCAGATGCCAAGTTATTTTTATTCATTTGTTCAATTTCTATAGCTGCCTATCTCAATTCAACTGACACTGGGCAATAATATCACAATAATTAAAACCATAAAACACAAGAAGTTACAAATTATACATTAAGGCAGCTGAAAATTATATTAAAATTAATAATGTGGTCAGGTAACAGAGCCTCTAAGACTTTCAGGACCTCAGACCTGGGCACATGGCCAGGTCTTTAAAGCCTTATGAGAGGTTAACAAGGTTGAGGCCATCCGAAACTTTGAAGAATGTTCCAAAGGGCAGGGGCTACTGTCCAGAAAGCACGTCTCTTGGTCACCACTAGCCCATATCCCTTGGCTAACAGGACCACAGCATCCCGTCTACTAGACCAAATTGGACATATAGACATTATTGAGAGAAGACAGCTCTTTTTTAATCTAAAAGCTTGGGAATTCACCCAATCTCACAAGATTTTGGTGTGCCCAATTTTGGATCAAAACACAATTTTTTTACAAGACTTTTTAATTATGAGATACTGGCCATTATTATTAAATTATTATTATTATGACTGCTACTATCATCACCAGGGTATCAATATTTCTTCAAGCATTGGTTAGGTATTTGTCCTAAAGCAATTCAAGAAAAGATGGACATGTACAAGTAATCACCTGAGGTCAAATTCAGCCTGGTGAGCATCAACAATGTTTTCAGAGGTCATCAGAAATTTATCTTTGAGCCATGAGACACTTCCACATACCAGTGTTATAAAAATCAGACTATGATGTTGAATACCCAGTTCTCCTCTTTAAATAAGGCAGGACATTGCCCTCACACCTATTATCCCAACAACTGAAACCCTCCACTCTAATTTCTACTTTAAATGAACTGATAATCCTAGAGGTTCACATACTTAAGCTACAAATATGGAACTTTGGATCATTTTCCTCAATAAATAAATGAACAATACTTTTAACTTGTGTTTTCAATCCAGTTTTAGGACTGTGGCGAGGTCACATTTAGGGTCATATTTATGCAAAAATGTTGAAAACCCAAAGGAGATCACATTTTAAAACAACACTATATACTACCAAGGTAGAACTTCAAGGAACAAAGCTAGAAAGTGGAACTGAAAAGGTAGAGGTATCTTAAATTCCATAATCAGGTTTATATATATATTCTTTTTTTAACTTCTCTACTTATTATGGTAGTCTAAAATACCAGATCAGATTAACGGGAAACATCCAAACGGGATCCTAAAAATTACTGAAGAGATCTTCCCTGCGAAATATCTCTCTTTCCCTTGTTTTCAACAGCCAACTTACCATCGTATTTGGCCCAGGAGTCTAACAATAGATATATAGTTATGTTAGTCCTAGAGTGTATTTTCCCTGCTAGTTATTTGGAAACTATAAAGAATTACACTTTTGTGTTTCAGTGCATTAACATTTGCTATAGTTACATAATATAAATTACAAAATACAAAAGGTGGTTTTTTTAAAAAAAGTTTTTTTAAATGTTTTTCTTTTAAAAGTATATTTTAACCAACTGTTACAAGGATTATACAATAATATAGTACAGAAGAGCTACTTATCAAAAACGTGTAAGTATCACGCACTTTTGACGCTCTCCTACTTTTCTATTAATCTCCACCTTTGAAGCTGTCCTTAGCCAAATCTGGAAAACAAAACTTGCTGACATTCATGACTAGTTCATTGAGCTCATTAGCAGAGTTGTGTCAGTTTTCATTTTGACAACAGTTCAAAGGAAGTGCTCTTTTGAGTATCTCTAACATGTTGTGTTGGCCTGGTTCTAACTAGGGCAGCAGGGTTGCTGCAGTGCTTCACTTTGCTGAATCAAAATGAGTTTTTATATATATATATATTCATCCCAGGAACAGATGCTGGAGACTGAAGCAATGCAACCAGATCAGATCAGCCTCAATGGAGAGTAATATGCTTCAAAAGGCACCAGGTTGATGCAGAACCACTAAACTCTACCTAGGCTAGGTCTTAAAGAGTTTACTCCCTTCATCTGAATATTAAAATAGTTCTTTTTTTAAGAGCCAAAATCTTTCATCCGTTTTCTGCTGGGTCTAGGAAATCAGGTGAATTAGGCTTCTGGTTCTCGACTAAATATCTTATCATAATTCAACAAATTAATGGTTAAAATAAACCTTGGTTTAACCTAACATGTAAAACCGTGCTTCCTTTCCATTTCAAGGAATCCTATTAACTGCTCCCAAATATATAAAATGATGAGGCAATGCAATACTGTAATCTATCCAATTGCCATCCAACCCAACAGAATTCTAGGGCTATTAAAATAAAACCAAATCACTGCTAACATTAATCAGTATTCTAAATATGCCAAATTGTACTATTTACTGTAAGTAATCTAATACTACGAATAGTTCATTCATTAGAAAAGCATCTCCAAAGAAATAAGGCCTAATCCATGTAAAGTAAGATAAATAATTTAAAGCTCAAAATAACGAAAAACTGTGTTTTTATTGTTCACCTAAAGAAGTTTTACAATAAAAATACCTTTTAAAAGCAAGCAAGTTATTCTTCTTTTGTTCCAGCGTTTAGTTTCAAGCATTTTATGGAATTGTCTTGACAAAGCCAGAGGTGTAACTGGATAGATAATACAATGGCATCTTCTTTCCTTAGTTGTGTGAACAGCATTTTAATTGGTCACAGTCTAAAGCAAACAATCCCTATCCACACTATCCAGTACACACAATTTAAAAAAAGAAAAAGAAATAACTGCACTGGAACAAAATACCCCAAAAGACAAAGAAAAACCCATAGCAGAACTACACAGTGGTTAAGATATATTCCATCCCTTGATGATAAAAATTGTGCTCTATAACTAGATGGCAGGGGAAATTAACAGCACTAATTTGAAGGACGGGAAATACATTATCAAATATATATATATATATATAAACTTAAATGAGATTTAATTAATTACGCATTAGTAATAAGGTGATGTCTCATTTGGTGAAGTGTTCAAGTTGATTGGGTAGGAAGGAAGGAAGAGAAAAATGGGTATATTTAGCATTCTGTAACAATTTAGGAATTTATAGTTTTTGTAATACACCTTCATAACTGAAGTGTTTTACACTTGCACAATGTTAATCACTTTATTATACATGACCACCTGAAACAGGCCAATTACACAATAAGACCGCAAACAACCACTGGCATTTTTCTGCCTTATGAAAGCCCCTAAGGCAGAAGTATCACCAAAAGTACATTTTAAAAATCTGCAAAAACATCACCAAAATTACATTTAAAAACTATTTTTTTAAAAAAAAAATCTGCAAAAAGAGTGGTTCTGGACAGTGCAACTGCTTTTTAGCAGTTTTAAAATAGCCACTAAGTTCTCCAGAAGGTTTTTGTGGCTTCACAGGCTTTAATCAAGATTCACATATCATAAATAATGTACCACAAAATATACATTAATTTGAGCAACAAATTCCTTAGGAAGGTTCTGGCTACAAGAGACCACATAGATACCTGTCACATGGTTCATATGTTGAAGCCCATCTCTGAATCCAAGTCAAGTCTCATGACCCAAGCCTGCAAAGTCTTCTACACATCCTTAAAACCCACACGTAATCTGAACCCCACCACAAAATTCAAGACAGTTTGTGGATGTAAATCCCAATGTACACTGGAGACTTCACTATGTACAACTAATTGTTCTTTATTGTATCTTATATAGAAAACTTTATAGACTTCTAAAATAAAGGGGATATTCCATTGTTTAACTCCTGACATCATGAGACATCTGAAAGTACATAATATTATGTAATCTTCTGGAATGTATATCTTCTAAAATTCCAGCTGTTAAGCTAAGGGACAAGAAAAAAATATCACAATCTTGGCAAACAAACTTGGTATAGAAAACAGATGATTAAAAAGACAGCTTAAGATGTTTTAAAAAATGAGCAAAGGGAAATAAAAGGTTGGAGGCCAATTGAACGGATTTTTAAAAAAATATTATAATAAATAATGCATTCCAAAGGGTATATAAATTATTACTGTAATTTGAATTTGGAGCTACAATGACATGAAACTACTACTCCTCTTGTAGATTATACCATTAATATCTCTTTACAGAATTATAATCTTCTAGGGGCAGGGAAGAAGGAGAATGGACTTTTTTTTTTTCTTAAAGCTATCATTCCAGGAAACATACCAAGGATCTGAGAGTAGCTACCCTAAAAATATGGAATGGGCATTATCCTCTGGAAAAAGAAATAAAGTAGTATGTTAAAAATTATAAACAAGCTTTAGGCAGCTAAATTCTCAGAATTTTATATCACCCAGATACAAGACAGCAATTTGCAATGTCTTAGAACCCTTTGTTAAATGGCAGAATAAAGTTACCACTTATTTGTAAATTCAAAACTCCAATACACCAACAGTGTACAGAATCTCCTTGCTTCATTACATTTTCCTGAGAGTAAAGCAATTAACATAATCTTAATCCTAAAACAAAAGTGATTTTTTTTTGTCTTGGTTTTTAATTTTTTTTTCTTTTTTGCAGTTGCAATTTTTGGGCTATTCCCTGACAATCTAAGTTAAGTAAGTTTGATTGCTAAACACTGTCACATGAACACACACAAAAAATGCAAACTATAATGTCTATTGATCTGATTAAAAATCATAATACAAACCAATCTAAAATTATATTAACAAAACTAAATATGAAAAGTTGCATTGAAAGGGCGTGTTACATTATTTGTATTAGGATCATGTAGAAACATTCCAATGGCAGTGTTATCAAAACAAAACTAACGCATTAAGATCACCCCCTAAGCCTAGTCATACTTGAGACTCTACCTATAACTTTGGCTAGTTGGGGTCTTTACTCTTGTACTACATGGCTCACTAACATCAGACATTATATTTGAATACCCTGAGAAATCTGATACTGAAGTCCTTACTCTATGGTCCACTTCTCCATTAGAGTTAGCAATAAAAGTCATTGGCACCCTGCTGCCCGTCTTAAACTGAGAACCAAATGCTTGTGCAAAGGTCTCTATCTGATATGTTGCTCTATGTTCTAGGTCCTTCTGAGGATCTATCTGGTTAGCTAACTCCTGAGATGGAATGGGAAAGCTTGCTGAAGTTTCTAGGGTTTTTTGTTCCTTCTGGCTATTCAGTTTTTGAGGTGTAGAATGATAGCCCGATGAAGTGTCTATGCTTTTTTGAGAATCTATCAGGTCATCTAGTTCTTGTGAAGGAGTCAACTGTTGATGGGTTGCCTCCAAAGCAGACAAATAAAAACCCGGCTGCGATCCAAGCAACATCCCAAAAGGAGGCTTTGACAATGCAGATGGCAACACTGAGGTAACAGATTGGCTGAAGCCACACTCAAGTGGGGACGTAGTGTACACTTGTTTGTCTGGAAACAAAGTATGGTTATGAAGGCTTGAAGATAAACTTACAAATTGGAAACTGGGACCAAAAGCAAAACCAGTGCTATTGGTTGTTCTTTCAAAAGCATGTTGGAGGTATTTTGAGTATTCTTGCAACATGCTTGCTTTGTCATTTGGAGCTGCCTGGGAGCTGGGACTCAGGTTCTCCTCTTGAACCATCTCTGTATGCTCTCCCGAAGCTTGCAAGTCCACACGCTGCTCAGTGATGCTGAAGGGATCTTCTTTCTGGCCTTCCGATTTGTGAGAATACTGATCGAGAAGACTTTGCAAGACTTCATCAGGAATGCCAGACTTATCATGACAAGATTTGATGTCAGCATTAAGAGACACTGGATCAATAAGAGATAATGGGGTCTCACTGTCCATAACACTCACCCCTGCAGATTGAATGACAGACGGTTGGGAGGCCATATGCCCAACGTTTATAGAAAAGGCACTGTTACTGCTGGCGGTTTGCAAATATCTTCTTTTCTTTGAAAACTGCATGGCATCATCATAATTGCTACTTATTTGACCTGATTTGCCGCTTGCTGCTTGGAGAAGGCCAATAGCGTCTACACTGGAATTTGCAACTAGGCCAAGAGAGCTACTTGGTTTCCCAGAAAATTGCTTCTGACCAAGGAGGTCTGGTAATGGTGACATAAAATTAAGAAAGCTCTTATCTGCACTTTTCCGGTTTCCTTTTTTAAAGATTAGTTTTGGCACCTTTTTCTGTAGCTCCTCCAACCCAGTGCCAATCAAGCCGCCACTGGAAGACACTATTGGAATCTCTACTGCGTAATTCTGCAAGGACATATTGGACGCAATTTGAGATTCAGATATTTTATGACTAGTTTTATGTTCTTTGCTTTCAGTGGGTATACATTTTGCTTTGCTTTTTCTTTTCGATGAACCTACATTTCCCTGAGACAACATAGACAAGTTGCCCATGCTATGATTTGATGGCCCAGGATCCATTCCAGCACCTGCTTTCCCTATGGCTTCTCCACATGTACGTCTGTGCTTCAAAAGTCTATCAGTTCTTGAAAAATACTGCTGACAGGTTTCACATTTGTATGGCTTTTCTCCGCTGTGCGTTCTCTTGTGCCTCTCCATGTGATACTTCTGGATGAATTTCATACTGCACTGGTCACATCCAAATGGCTTCTCCCTACTGTGGATTTTCTCGTGCCTCTGAAGCAAATACTTCTGAATGAAACCCATGTTGCACTGACTACACTGGAAAGGTCTCTCGCCAGTATGGATGAGCACGTGCCTGCGCAGATGATAGGAGCTCCTGAAGGCAGCATTACAGTGTTCACAGACATGAGGTTTCTGGCTAGGGGACAGCAGGGCAGCCTCTCCATCTCCCGCCACAAGGGCCTTGGCTGAAGCGCTCGGCTTCTTCTTGGCTTTGTTTCCCTGAGATTCTGACTTTGGCCTCTTCACCTTCTTGGCCTGGGCGTCCTGTTTATGCTCGTCTGAGCCAGCTTCACCACTGCTTCTGATGCCCAGTAGCAAATCTCCTCTATGGGGGTGATGATGGAGGTGGTGAAAAAGGCTGAGGTCCTGGATCACGCTCTGGTTGGCCCCTTCCATGCCTCCTCCGCCGCCGCCGAGAGGGGGGTGCCTCTCCTCCCCAGCTATACCAAAGAGACCCCCATAGTGGTGATGGTGGTGGTGGTGGTGATGGTGCGGCTGCTGCTGCTGCTGCTGCTGCTGCTCTTCCTCCTCTTGATCGCTGGGCTTCTCCTGTTTGATGTTGACCAAGGAATGGAAGAAACCCCACGAGCTCCTCTGGGACGACGAGGCGGCGGTGAGAGGAAACCCTCCGGCCGGCTCTTTCTTGAAAGTCATGCCCTGCGGGTGGGGAGGAGGAGGCGGCGGGTGGGCAGGAGCCTCAGCGGCCGAGGAGGAAGACGAAGAGGACGATGAAGAAGAAGAAGAAGAGGCGGCAGCCGAGGCAGAAGTCAAGCCGCAATGCTGAGGCGGCGGCGCGGCCGGCCGAGTGAAGCTGGTGACCGGCGGCAGGCGGTGATTGAACATGACCATGCTGGGGGGGAAGGTGGGCTCCATCGCCGCCCTCTTGGAAGGACCGCCGCCGGCGCCGCTCAGGAAGCCGCTGCCGAGTTTCATATTCCGCTCGCGGGCAGGGAAAAGGAGCCGCCAAGCCGGGTGGTGTGGGGGGAGAGAGACAGGAGGCGCGGCCCGCAAGGGGCGGCTTCTGCAGCCGGAGACCCGAAGCTGCGCCGCTCGGCTCGGCTCGCTCTTGACTCACTCAACTCACCCGCCGGCTGCCCGGCCGGCCCGCCCGCTCGCTTTCCCGCTCCGTGCTTTTTAACACTCGTCAGCCCGCCGGCCACGGGCGCCGGCAGCCGGGCGCATCCTCCCGTCGCCCTTCGGCCCCACCCGGCCCAACGTCGCCCCGCCGCCTCCGCCGCCGCCGCCGCTTCCTCCCGACGGCCGCCGCCTCCTCCTCCTCCTGTTAAAAAATATCGCCACAATGGAATTAGCAGAGCCCCCCTGGAAGGCCCCGTACTGCACATGCGCCGCGCGAGGCATGCCGGGAAGGATTGCCCAGTCAGGAGGGCAACTAATGTTGGGGAGGCGAGAAGGCGCAGGCGCGGGTTGACCCCCTGCATCTCCCCCCCCTCGCGCGCCCCCCTCCCCGCGGGTCG
>JANHGC010000758.1:417639-433076 GCA_027560395.1 Boaedon fuliginosus
TTTTGTACCAGTTGAAGTCTCCGAGTGCTCTTCAAGGGCAGCCCCATGTAGAGCGCGTTACAGTAGTCCAATCGAGAATGGTTTGTATTCTTTTCAAAGAACTCGGGACAACTACAAAGCTAGTTTCACAAATCCATGATGAGATTTGCTTGGCTTTGACAAAACATGCAGTTTGAACTGAGCTACTGTTGTTTCTAAATAATGTTTTAGAGCTCAGCTAATTTGCGAACCTTGTCAGCTGTGGGCATATAATATACAATAAATATTTTATTAAGCTAGCGCTGGATTCAAGCAATGTGTGAATGTGATCATTATAAACACAAGGCAGCATTTCTTCTACAGACATATCTTAATTGGTTGGACGGTGGCATGGCTTTTGTCTTTCTAGACCATAACCCTGAACTAGTTTCAGAGGATTTATTAACTTTATTGTCAGATCTGTACTGTGTTCTGTGAAGGATCCATTTGACCCAAGGTCTTAAGGGCTGAACTCGACAGGATTACTGGTTCACATATTTTACTGAGTCATTGTTTGCTTAACTGTAGAAATGTAACAACTGAAATCCACGCATCTGAAAATTGCTTGTGTTAGCACGTTAAGGCAAATCATATATTGTAAATAATATTGTGACTGAGAACAGTTTTTCTCAACTTGATGCCTTTCAGAAAATCACCAACCAGATTAAGACAACTCACATTATGGTACCTATGCTATGGCTGCATTGTAATCTGTGTTGGAACTACAACTCTCAAGAATTCTGTACCATACCCACTTGGGGAAATTCTCAGAGTTGGTTTCCTAACATATTGTGAAGGGTGTCAATGTAGACCTCTGATGATATCAGGAGTAGAAGCTTCCATAGATTACAAGAGGTAAAAATTGAGTATTTCATGATTTGCAAGGTATAAGAAGGAGGTTTAAATTCATTCCCCTGTAAAGCATTTCTGAATTTTCTTTTCCCAGAAAAGAAAAGATACTTACTTCTGCTGTTAGGTCTAGTATGATTCCTAAAAACACTTCAAATAACTTATTTAAAACCAGTTGTGTAATAACATACCTGAGTTGTCTAAAACTTTTCAGCTAATTGATTGAGCAAAGTTTCAAAACAAACGATTGCTGTTTAAACTAAGGGAGTCTTCTAGTGGCATTTTATTCTGCAGGAATCTGTGTACCCGCTGTTGATTTAAATACATTTATTCATGTATATATTTGTATAATAGCAGTCAGGAACTTGCCATCAGTCCAGCCAATGTAGATAACGATTAGAATGTTGGACAGATTTAATTTACCCAATAAAATAGTTCATTTGCCACTTATTCAGTTTTTCAGGCTTATTCAGTTAACTTTGGAACGTTTAAAATCATTCTTTGTAATAACAAAAGATATATCTGTTTTCTTCCTGACTTCGTGAGATGCTTCTTTTCTCTTGCTTCTGGTTGCCTCTCTAGATGAGGGTGGGGGTTGTTCCGAGATGAAGATATTCCTGGGTCTCTATCTGTCCTTTCTGAACAATCTTCCGCAGTGGTTTTGTCCTTGACTAACTGCTTGAGGTCAGCAGTTTGCTGAATAAGGAGGACTACGTTGAATTTCAATCCAAGTGAGACGCGGTTATTTCAGGGCGGTTAGCTCTGCTCCTGAACAAGGAATCAGGGGTGACTGGGGGAAAGGGACAACAATTTACGACACTGCATTGTGACATCATAACGTGGCTTGTGCAGTTGCATCAAGCATTGCATAATTCCAACACTTGCATGATATACAGGTAGTCCTCAACTTAACAACAGTTCACTTAGTGACCGTTCAAAGGCACTGAAACAAGTGTGTTACAAAGGCACTGAAACAACTGAGTTTTTCACACTTATGACCATGGGAACATCCCCGTGCTCATGTGATCAAAATTCAGATACTTGACAACTGACCCATATTTATGACGGTTGCAGCGTCCCGAAGTCATGTGATCACCTTTTGCAACCTTCTGACAAGCAAAGTTCAGTGGGGAAGCCAGATTCACTTAACTACTGTGTTACTAATTTAAGAACTGCAGTGATTCACTTAACAAGAGCGGTAAGAAAAGTAGTAAAATGGGGCAAAATTCACTTAACAACGGCCTCGCTTAGCAGCAGAAATGTTGGGCTCCGTTGCGGTCACAGATCAAGGATTGCCTGTAATGGTGTGCATCTTTCGAACACGACTGTGGCAAATTACAGATGTGTCTGCAAAGTATAGAGATGAATGAGATTAAATTAATTAGAGTGCTCTTTTGACTCTCCTGGATCTTAACATGTCTCCAGAGTTTACTAGTGGAACCCATAATCTTTTCTTTTTTTAACTGTGTTCAGAGAGATACATGATATATATAATCTGCTTCTCCATATAAAGTATAGACAAAGTAGAGTGCGATCAAAAGGTACACGTGAAGAAGCAATAATTAACTTTTAATTACTAGGCACCCAGAGCCAATGTGGTATATTGGATAAGGTATTGGCTGGCAATGGGAGAGGCAGTTTCTGTTCTCCTTCAGCTGTAGAGGCTCACAGGTAAGGATAGGCCAGTCATGTGTAGCCTAAATACCTATCAGGATTATTGAAATGGAGAAGACTTGGGAGGAGGAAACATTATGTATGTCATCTCGAGTTCCAGAATGAAAACAACATATAAAGGCATGTAAATCTTATAAATAAAATAAAAGTATAGTGAAGCAGGAGCATTTGATCTATTCTGGATGATGAAACTCATGCTCCAATTTCCTATGGAATTTCTATATTAGTCCAGTATAGAGGTATTCTAATATGATAAGGTTACTTGCCCTTGAAATAAGTTTGAATATTCGTATTTGGTTTCAATTTGGCAGCTGTATTCATTTTTGGAACTATCCATAGAGATATTTAGAATTTTTATAGTGCAGCAGACATACTAATTACTCATTTTATTTCTGGTTTGAATATGATACGTTTATATCCCAAGTACGATATATAGCTTGGGTCTTAGGTGCTTAAGGGAAGACCTTGTTCCCTCTCTGCGTTACTAAATCACAAGATATAATACAGCAGCAGCATGTTAATATTGCCAAATCTGCAAGTAAATCTTTTTGGGTGACTCTAAGTAGGACCGAGAGTACAAAATGTGCTAAAAATTAATGGTACTTCAAGCTTCACTTATCTACTGAAAGTGCGTGTTTATATTTATTAGGGTTTTTTCCCCATTTTTTTTTTCAGGATCTCAAGGTAATGTATATAGTATTCCCTCCTCCACCACAATAAACGTTCTGTGAAGCACATAGGATTACATCGGGGATGGGGGAACAATGGCCTTTTTATGACATGTGGACTTCAACTCCATGGCTCAAGCATTCTGGGAGTTGAAGTCCATAAGTCATAAAGGGGCCATCGTTCCCCATCTTTGGATTACATAGTGAGTTTCCATTGAGAGGTTGGACTTCAAACTAGATCTCCTAGGCCCGTGGCGTCAAACTCGCGTTGTCACAACATTGTCACGTGACGTATCGTGACTTTTTTTCACCTTCGGTAAACCAGGTGTGGGCATGGCCAGTACATGGCGCATCCAGCCTACGGGCCATGAGTTTCACAGCCCTGCCCTAGGCCCTAATTTGGACACTGTATTAGTGTTTCTCAACCATGACTGCTTTTAAGATGTGCAGACTTCCAACTGCTGCCTGGGGAATTCTGGGATTTGAAACCCACAAATATTAAAGTTGCTAAGGTTGAGAAACCCCACCTTAACCATTACAATTCTGTAGAACAAGTGTTGGATACCCTGTAGATGAATTTTAGACAGCGCTTCCTCATTTCTGTCTATCTTTATATTTGGACCCATCCTTATGTAGCCTATTGTACATTGAAAAATAGACTGTCTACTGTAGATTTCTCTACATCATGTTTTTGAAATTTCCCAACAGTTCCCAGTTTTAAACTGCAGTAGGTTGCTTTTAGAAATGGATGAATGTGGGGGTGATAGAATTAGAATATAAATTGAGATGGAAAAAAACCCCTTCCAATTAATTTTATTTGTCTTTCCGAGCAATTTGGTATGGCTGTTCAAAGACCTTTGTTTACTTTTGCACTTCGGAACATTTTGTACTATAGCGAGCAGACGCATAAGGGAACTGTAGCAGCCCAGCACCGTCATTACAGGAAAGGAGCTCAGCTGAAGGTTACAAGGCTGAGGCAGGAAGATACTGGGGTTGTTCCATCACTTCTGGGCAGGGAAAATGCAGAGCTCCACTCCTAAAACAAAAATAGCAAAGCTGCCCATCAGGGTATTACAGCAATTTTTGCAGTGCAAACCTTGATTTTTCTTTATGCCAAAGCTTCTTTGGGATAGTAGGTGGTTTGGGCTGCCCTTCTATAATCAAGACTTAGTCTTTCTGTGGTCAGGGCCTTCTGAAAATGGAACGTAAATCAGGAAGTTATCTTCTTACGTCTGGACTTCTTATGCCTGGAATATTTAGGGCGAGCTAGATTGCCCAAACGGCTAGTTTAAACTGCTTATCAACTTTATATTCTGACTTCAAAGCTCTCTGGAAAAAAGGTGAAATCGGCGCAGAGCATTCATTTACCAAATTGAGTATGGACTTCCCAGTGAACTGTGAACTTGAAGTGAGAGCTTGTTCGCAAATCCCTTCGTGCTGTAAAGAAAACTTGCTGTAAAAATGCCATTTTAATACCATCTGCAGGTCCTGTTTCTATGAAAATGGACATAAGAATGCTCGAGTATCCAATAGTCACAATGAATATGAATTAAAGATCCATATTTCAGTAAGCTATTTGTTACTCATTATTTTAAATACTGGATTTTTTCTTCCATAATGCCAGCCCATTAACCTAAAATCAATGTCAACTGCAGGGACTTTTTAAAAAAAATATCAACATAGCAATTAGGGTAGAGTGATCAAAGCCCTGCCTCTTTGTACATTTATGCAATGTTGGCAAATAGCACTGATTGTGTTATCTAGTTGAGTAATGAAATGTCTGCAAGAGAACAGCCAAACTCAGAGAGCACCATGGAGCCCCACATTGGCATATGTACAAAAAGGGCAGAGCTTCCATCACACTGCCAAGATCCTCATCTTGATTTTTTTGTTTTCCCCTGGACAGTGCTGCATAAAATTTTCATGAAATTAAAAAATGTTACTGATTTGTTGAGCCTCTTGTACCACCATTTATTTATTACAATAATTTGTATGCTGTCTACTCACCAAGTTTTAGATGGCTTACAGGAAGGGTGTCAAACTTGCGTCGTCACAGCGGCATCACGTGACATATTGGGACTTTCCCCCCCTTTGCTAAACCGGGCGTGGGCGTGGCCAGCATGTGACGCATCCGGCCCGTGAACCGGGAGTTAGACAGGCCTGGCATTCGGTAGGAACATCTCAAAAGCTTGGCCTTTATCAAAGCCACAGAAAATGGGCCGGAGACACAGGTGATCTAGAAATTGTCCAAAATTTATAAACATGAATATTGCCTCTAGCTTAAATATAATATTTGAGCTCGAGTAGACATGACAATGCCAAGTATTCAAAAAGAACAAAAATTAGGCCGCCTTTCCATTTTCATTCTATTTGGTTAAATAAAAAATTAATTTTGTAATAATCTGTCCTCCTGTTTCACATTTACGTTTTGTTTAATATAAACCCATCTTGCTTACCTGTACTGTTTTATTGAGAATTATTATAGTATTAAACTAATTGTTGAGGAAAAAGGGGGAGGAAGAGTTATTGTGGTTTATTAATAACCTTGCCAGTAAAATCTATATCAGTGATAAAACCTTAAATCTACAGCGGTAGGGTTATTTGTGAAACATGTTGAAATCAAACAAACAAAGCTGAAAATACTCAAGTTCTGAATGTCTTAATTTAGCTTTGATATCAGCCCCACTTAGATAAACCAGACCATGAAATTGATCCACAAGATCACACATCAGCAGATTGACTATATCAACACATACCAACTTTAGTAACAGAATCTTGCAAATCTGATTGTTCTGTACCTCCTTCCTTCTTATACTCCTGTGAATTGGGGAGGTTTATATGTCTGAACTGTTTCTAAACATTATCTGGAAGTTCTGGACTTTTAAAAAGTGTTTGAGCCCCTTTTGCCTAGACAAGAGGCCCTGGGTATCTCTTAACAACATCAACTTCCTTATGTGTAATGGATGTATGCTTGAAATTATCACAATTTTCTTCAAAATGTTTATTTATTTTATTTATTTTATATTCGTATTTATACCCCGCCTCTCTTCACCCAAGGGGAACTCAAGGCGGCTGAGCCATCTCTGCTAACTCCATCAAGTTTTGCAGTCATTCATCCATTGTGGGATTGATTGTGGGAATCAAAGTGTCCTTCCATTTTTGGGCATAAAGTAGTCTTGCTGCTACCAATATACGTAAGTTCCAATTTTTCCCCAAGTCATTTCCCATTAAACCCAAAAGAAAACTTCCTGGTTTTATCTTTATATTCACTTTGAGAACCTTCTGTTTTAGGATGTAAATCCTACTCCAATACTTCTTTGTTTTGTCACATGTCCACCATAAATGATAAAAAGTCCCTTCTTTACATTTACATTTCCAACATTCATTTGAAATACCTTTATATATTCTTGACAGTTTGTCTGGTGTTAAATACCAGCAATACATCATTTTATGGAAATTTTCTTTTCTTCCATTGCCAGAAGTACAGCCGGAAGTGTCTTGCAGACATTTCATTACCCAACTAAGTAACATCAGTTCACTGATGATATCTGGTTGAGTAATTAAAAGTTTGCAAGAAAACAATCAAGCTTAAAGAGCACCTGAAGACCCCACAATTTCATTTTAGCTTGGCATCATGAGTTTCCACAGGTAGAGCAGCAAATGACTGAATGGATCACGATATCATAATGCAAACTATTTTGTATGTGCATCACAATTCAGAAATGCATATTTGAACTTGTATTAGGAAAACCCGATGCTTGGCTGATTATATAAATTTTACCTCCATATTCATTTTTATCAAAAAGCTTTGCCTCTAATCCTTACTGCCCCCCCCCAAAAAAAAACACAGCAGCAGCACCGGTGAACCAGATGCCCTTTGGAGGCAGGCAGGCATGACCCTTATTTCAGGACCCTCATTTCCCTCAGAGCAGCTCGGGATGTTTAACGGGTCAGTGGCACTATCCTCGCCTTTTGTAACTATCACTCCCGAGAGGCAGACCAGGGCCGCAGGATGCCCTCAAGGAGGATTTAGAAGCCAGTTTCAAAGGTTCGCCTACAGCCCCTTAAGTGGTGTGCTGTGGTTTAGGAAACTATAAAGGCTAATTTCATGTAACGTGGGAAGCCCAGGCCAAAGAATCCAAGATGCTGTTTAACGAGATGAGTCAGTCCAGTCCGCCACATGCTATTCCTAAAGATGAATGTGGAAAACAACCCTATGTTCTTGTGAACGCCCAATGAGAATACAACCAGCTTGCTTTTCTGAGAAGTATAAATCCTTCCTCACCCAGTTTTCCTTCCCCAAAATCCACAGATTTATGTTGCTATGGAGATTATTTATATTTATTTATTTATTTATTTGGATTTATACCCCACCTCATTTCCCCAGTCAAGGGAAACTTGAGGCGGCTTACAACAGTAAAAATATACAATATAACAAGATTAAAAAAAATCCATCTACATTCACATTCATCCAAGGGGGGCTACATTAATTCCAGGCCTTCCGCCAAAGCCAAGTCTTTGTGGCTTTACGGAAGGCCAGTAAAGTGGGGTCTTAGCCATCCAGGTCATGGTTGTCCCAAATGTTCTTTTCCAAAAGGCAACTGAACTTTCTTGGTTGTTTTCTTGAAAACGTTTTGCTTCTCATCCAAGAGCTTCTTGGATGAGAAGCGAACCATTTTCAACAAAAAGGAAAAAAAACTGTACAAAATTAGTTGCCTGTTGAAAAATAATCTTTGAAACCACAGGTCTATGCTTGATTTCACCGTAATCCCTACCCAGAGGTCTGAATTATAGGAGTCTGTCTTAAATCAGGAACAAAATTGGGCAGATGTAATTTTAGAAGTGGAAGTTTATCTAACCCAAAAATCAGAATTCCAAACTGAGTGTGAAGTCAAGAGGAGTTAATTCCAATATGCATAAGTATGAAACATATAAGTATGATTTCTGATTTCATTGAGATTTGTTCCAAGATAATGAGCATAGGGATTCAGCTTGACAATTCAGTTCTGTAATTCATCATTCAAAAGAAACTTTCCCTCAGTTTTTTGAGGTTATTTTCAAGAAAATATATTTAGAAATATTAGTTGTGGCAGAGGTGTTGATATATAATCCCTTTTGTTTAAAAAAATAGCAAAGAATGTGAACTAAAGTAAACGATTACCTTATGTAGATGAATACTTGTACCAATATTATTCAGAATTCCTTGCCTTGTCTGATCTAATATCTTGAATATTGCATAAAAATATAAGTTCCCCATTTTTAAAAATATGATTTAATTCACACTAAAATTTTGTGCCAAAAAGTCAAGGAAAACCAAATTCTTTTGCTTTTGGAGTATTGTGCAACTCATTCATAGCACTTCATGAACCCTGGCACTCTCGGCTAATGATTTTTAGCCTCTAAATTTTAGAGAATATCACTGATGGCGATATTTCCCCCCCAAAATATAATATAAATGTTATGATGTTTCCTTTCTTCATGATATATAGTTATGATAAGCAAAGTTAGAGAAATGAAATTATCTAGATGTATGATTTCTGTTAAGCCGAAAGCAAAACGCTAGTGAAGGGGACCAAATGTTATTTTTGGAAACCTGTGTGAATAGAAGACAATTCACATGCAACTTTATTTCTTAAAGAGCACCTATTATTTAGGGACAATACATTGCACATTTTGTCAATAATAATGTTTGTCTCAACGTTCAAAGAACTCAGTGTTCATTTTTGTCTGGACAAAAAGGCTTATGATTTTTATTTATTTACTAATAAACACATTGAGATGAGGAAAGTTCCAACAAACAGCCAAGACCTTTAATTTTCCTTTAATTATATTTATCTCTGCCTAAATCTATGACTTAGACTGAGTCCCCAATCTATGGATATTCTAGGAAAATTATTTTTTTAAATAGCTTAGTAATAAATAGTACTTTTAATTGGCTTGCCTGGAAATGCCAAGAAATAAGTCTGTAATTTTATCCTTGAATCTGTGAATCTGAACATAGATTCTTTTTATTGGTTTGTTGCATTTATTTTTCCTGCAATGTCATGCTTTATTCATTAACTCTCCTTGGCACAAAGGTGGAATATCAAAGACTTCTTAAGAAATTCAATATAGAAATCACAACATACCATGAGGACCTGCAATGTGTAGTATGTAACTCGTGAGGCACAATTTGGAGGAAAATGGAAAAGAATATTAAGGAAGAGAAAGTTTAATATTTCCTAGGGGAAAGTGGGGCGCGGAGGGCAGAAGATGATCCCTCGAAGGACCTACGGGCCGAGAACTCGACCCACTTGTTGGGGTTTTGGGGGTACTCGTCTGAGTCGGCCAGCAGGGTTGTGTTGCTACCCAGGGCGGCCATGGGTACATCCACGACCGGTAGTTGAACTCGTGGACTGGGAGGCCCAAATTCAGAGTAGCAGCAATGGTGTGGAATAGCTTTGGAAATTGTTCAGGGGCAAATAAATACAATTGGGCCCTGACCACAATTGGGCCGTAGGGTCGTCCTCATTGGTGGATGAGTTGTCCATCTTGGGAATTGCGAGGTCCCCTTCATTGGGAGATCCTGTAGCCCCCAGAAGCTCTGCATCTCCCTCAGAAAGGCCGAGGGAGGCCTGGGGGCTGGGGCTTCGATAACCCTGGGAGTAACCCAAAGAAGCCAGAGGACTCGGACTGTGTGGTGCTTGAGAGCGAGATAAGAATGGAGGGCTGGCACTGTGGTCTCTACTAGAGGACATCGAAGGAGAGGGAGGAACCTCGAGGTGACACATTTTGTGTGTCTTTTTTGCTGGAGCAGGGGGATTCTCTGGATGGTCCGCCGCTGGGGTCCCGGGAGAGTTGCTGGCCATGGCAGCAGAAACCGCAGATCTAATAGTGGGATTGAATTGATCCCATGTCATGGGTGGTAAGGCCATGGCTGAGGAAGAAGCCAGAGTAGAGTCCTCCATGTCCCGGAAAGAAAAAGGGGGTGGGAGTGTGTTAGATAAAGTTTATCCTCCTTTCACCCACAACCGCCCCCACTTCATCAAAGCGCCTAAGGGTAATAACGTGGTCCCTCCTGGGTGCCAAGTCAAAGTCCCCTTGCAATATCAACAGAACTGTTGCGTACTTCAACTTCTCTCTCCCGTCTTTTTTTTTTTGGAGGGGGGGAGAGGGGACTGCTCGCCTTCCCTAAAGGACACTGTGTCCGTGGATGGGGGGAGGAGAAGGATCCAACTGAGGACTCCTGGTGAGGGTTAGGTTGGACATAACTCCAATGACAAGGCTCCTAGTTGTTCCCTCGGGCTTCCTCAAAGGAAAAAAGGTCCGGAAAGAAATGAGCCTCTCCCCGCACGGTACCAACCTTGGCTGGGATGCGGGGAGGATGGCACGGCACAGGCACCGCTTTTTGCGCCGGCAGGCAATTCAAATAGGATGGCCGTTTGGTGCAAAATGGCTGTCGGCCCATGAAGTCAAAATGGCGGCCATCAGCCATGAGCAGGAACAATCCGCTGTTAGAGCTAATGAGAGTGTGGACTGGAGCGGGCGAGCGGGAGGGTGCATGGGAGGAGATGATGCGAGCCGCAGCCTCTGCCTCACAGGCCTCGGGCCTCCCCACCACCGCAGCAATCCGCCTTGTCAAAGTCCTCCTCATCAGGCTGGGAAGGCAAACGGACTGCATGAGCGTTTGGTGCAAGTGCTCTGTATTGTAACAAGGCCACTGAGGCAAAATTGAATTGGACGGTCACTTAGCCCGACAGGTGAGTGGCAAGGACCAGGAGGGAGGCGTCGTCGTCAGACATGGCCTCTCCCAACACCAGCAGGCCTCCAAACTGCAAGGTACATGAAGCAACCACCAATCCATCACTTACGGAATCCAATGGACAGCTGGGTAACGACTTGGAGGCTTCAGTGCGATGAATTTGAAGGGAAAAGGCTAACGAGCTACAGCGAGAGAAAGTTTGTCTTGCTAGCAAGCGAGGCAAAAACGGACTGGGATCTTGAGAGGAGCTCCACCCCTTTTGGTTTGTTCTTGCCTGGCAAAAGGGGCGGAGCCCATCCTTCCACCGAGCCCGTCGTGTTATTCCATGGGATAAAGGCCTATGGGGATCAAGGGACAGTAAACGGAACTTGGGGCATCTTGTTTGGACATGTGGTGAAGTGTCCAGAAAAGTGCTTGTGATTGATCATGCCTCCTGTGGAAGCTGTTTTGTGTGAGCAAAACTTCCAAATGTGTGTGTACTCCAAAAGTTGGGGCTAAAGCAAAAGGTGCCTTATTTTGATATTAACTCTTGTAGGATCTTGAAAAGATGTTTCACACTAAATGACACAGTGCACAAATAATTTTGTTAAGCCAACTTTATTGGTTACACTATAGCAAGGTTTTGCTAACGCATACACTGTTCTCACCTACTCTCCAACCTTTACCAGAATAGCTGCTCAATAAAGGGACTGGAAAATATGAGTTGAAGACAAGGCTAAATGGAAGATAGATAGATTTAATGACAACAGCGAAAGATCTAAAAGCCAAAGAAGAGAAAATCATTTGGAGAAAATCTATCCATATAGTCATTAGGAAGTGACACACGATTTGATAGCAACCAATTTCTATTTTTATTGAGTTATTTTTATTGACCAAATATGTACTGTCAGTTTATTTCATGTACACAGAGAAACACATTCACTATCTTATTTAATCACACAATTTTAGCATTTTATATGAATTGATAATGAATGACAAGTCAGGTAAGAGTTATAAAGGATTTTTCCCCCCAATTACATATTGCTTCCTTATGGTCAGTAGCAAAATTGGGTATTTGCTTTGCTGCCAGGACAATCTGTGTTGCTTCAATTTTGAATCACAATTCAATCACAATTGCTGTGGACTTTAGCAGATTTACTTCCAGGCTGAAGAGATAACATTGACCAAAAATATAACCAAAATAGAAACTTGACTGAAATGTTTGTTTTTAACAGGAGAACTCAGAAGTATAGTCAAAATCCATTCTAGGATTCTTACAACCAGGTCATGGATGTCAGGCACTTCAGAAATCAGAGGTTCAAGATTTCTTACACAAATAGGATTCAGAGTCTAACAAGTCTCCCCTTTGTCCTCATATAAACAGTTGAAAATATTTAATAATATATAATAAGGCAAGGACATTTTTTTCCCTAGAAATGATGTTTTATTTATTTATTCAATTTCGGTAGCTGCCCAACTCAACTAAGTGACCCTGGGTGACTTACAATTCTAAAATTATTAAACAAAGCAATTTAAAAAACATTAAAATAATAAAAATATCCCCAAAATAATTACATTCGAATATCAGCTCTGATCTATATCTATAAAAGAGAAGTAGAGTGGGGATGTGTGTTTGTATGTGCTCTATACAAACTTTCAGTCCTGCACAAATTTAGCTCAAACTTGGCAGATAGATAGCTGAGCATAGTAAGATCAGCAATGTCGGGGTCACCAAAGTGTAGGGAGCCTTTTTGCCCCCCAAAAAAGGAGGCAAAGAGGACACTCTTAACGAACAAGGAGCAACCCTCTGCTGAGGGTGTGCAGTTTTCAAACTGAGGCTCCATATTCAAAGAGGCACCATATTCAAACTGAGGCGCCATATTTTCAAACGGCGCTCAAATGGAGAAGCCTACCCCACCAAGTAAGGTCACCTGCGACGTGTGGGAGGGGGCGGCGGGGGCTTCAGAAGGCTAATAGTTTAAGGGAAGAACTGGTTAAGTAGCAAATAGGTTAATTACCATAGTTCATTTAATGCAGCCAGTTATTACTCAACATCATGAATTTTGCAAATAAAATGGGCAGTTCTCAGACTGAACTGTTCTGTATTTCAAAATATCAATACATAATGCTATAATTTCTAAATCACACAGACAAGCCAATTATATGCAATCTGTATCACTTCTGAGAAGCAGAACACACTCTGCTCCTGGTTTGTAGATCTCTTTAATCGTTTTCAAAGAAGGCTATCTGGAATTCTGTATAAAAGTGATTCCTGTACACACTCAGTATTCAAAGTACTGGCTTGTATGCCGACTTGAGATAAACATCATGATTATCTTTGACAACCTTCAAAAATTCCCAGTTTTCTGGCAATCTGGGAGTACAACTGATTTAAAATCTGTTAAATCTGTAGTGTTGATAACACTGTAGTTAGAATAGAGATGTGTGTCTGTCTATCTGTCATCTAATATTTGTTACAATTTCTGCACTTTTGGAAAAATAATTATGCTATGATTACAAAACATATAGTACATTTTTGTTATATAAAACACATTACCAAACATCTAGCACAAAGTATAAATTTAACATAATCTAAAAATATACTAAAACATAACCCTGTTTACTAGGCTGAAAGCCCGACATATACATATACAAGTGGACTTCCCTTCAGTTACAGCATATCTAAGAATTTGCTAGACTTCTTTTTTCCTGAGAATTAAAGGGCCCACATTATCTCCTGTTGACTCGTTGTGTTTGTTGTGAGAGCCATCACAGACAGGGAACTGAAACAAAAACAAACATAAACAGAAAAAGTAGGTGACCTGGAATGTTAATGGTTTTAGGATTGTAATTAAGATTGAGGGACAGGTTACTCTCAAATACATTATTATTATATTTTAAACTGTTGTAAGCCGCCTCGAATTCCCCTTGACCAGGGAAGAGAGGAGGGGTATAAATCTAACAACAACAACAACAACAACAATACATACTCAGATGAGGTTGGTAGGCTAGTGTGGGTAATAAATCACCAAGGATGAGAAGTAACCAAAATGGAAGCTGAAATCTAAATGACGCTCTTGGTGCTTTAAATCAGGAGTCCCCAACCTCTTGGAACTCAGGGACCACTAAATTCATAATTTTAAATCCCGTGGACCACTAATATGAACAGTCTAATGACATGGCTAGGTGGCCATGTGACTGGGTGGGCATGGCCAACTTATTGTCACTCATGTCGAGGGGCGCCTCACCGGCCTCTACTCGCCCCTCCCCTCCCAACAACTCCTTGTCTGCCCGCCCGGGTTCCTTAGGGCCCCAAAAGGAAGCAGTTGTTGGAGCTAAGCAGCCACCACAAGAAAGAGTTGGCAAAACAGTTGGCTCAGTTCAAATTGGATCTGACTGAGAAAGAGGGTTAGCAGAAGCACCTCACCGAGGACTACAAGCATAGGCTTTCCAAGCAGAAGGAAGACCTGAAGGAGTGCAATGCCAGATGCTGGAGTCTGGGGGCTCAGAGGGCTGAGATGGTCAGCTAGTTCCAGGCCATGATGTAATCCCACTGGAACAAGGCCCTCCAGCTCTTGGTCACCAACGGTACCTCCCTCCAGCCTTCGCCCAAAGCCCCACACCAGGAGGCTGAACCAAGTCGGAATTTCTGCCCCCCTCTGCCTCACACAAAAAGACCCCGAAGGGGGAGACTCTCAGCAGCAACACAAACGTTTATTGCACGTATCCGGTCCAGGGACCGTAATTTGAGGACCCCTGATTTAGTGCAATATAAAAAATACAAATAAATTTTCTGCAGACCACCAAAATTTTCTTGCGGACCACCAGTCCACGGACTACCCGTTGGTGACCACTGCTTTAAAATATGTACTATGTTTATTCATCACCAATACTAAAAGCCATTGAACAAGTTGAGCATCTAATGTGTATTCTTTAAACCAATGGCTTAAACAAGACTGAGCAGTGATTATAAATGAATAGCTACAAAAATATTTTGTCCAAAATCTATCCCTTTTTAGTTTAACCTCAACAATTGGCTTGCCATGGCACGGCATATGTTAAGGTATAAAGTGTGGTTTAGAAATCACAATAGCCTTGGTTTAAAATATTTACATTACTAAAACACATTATTTTGAGATTTCATTAGATACGGCCTGAATTTTCTTACTCCTGTGGTGGCAATAACATTATGTTAAATGTTATATACAATATGTAGAGGATTCTGCTTAGTGTAATTCACATGTTAAAAGAATTGAGTAATAGTTGCCAATTTGGACACAAATCATAAGTAACAAGACCATATTATTATTTGGCTCTATATTGAAAATCAATTATGGTTTATGATCAGATAACATAACAGTTGTCCTAATGGTGGAATGGCATGCTATCCTTAGCTAGTTAAATAAAATGGACAAATCATAGCGCTTGTTCTTTTGCAGCAAATTCACCCTTGCAGTTCAGCAACATGTCAGAAACTAAATGAAAGCAAAGAGCTTTACAATCATGGT
>JANHGC010000758.1:443680-454146 GCA_027560395.1 Boaedon fuliginosus
ACAAGGTTTAGTGACTATAGAAAAAATGTGAAAGAGTGAAATTGCACATTCGTTTAAGGAAGCACAGAGGGAAGTTGTAGGAAGATTGGAAAGAAACTAAAATAGTGTTTAATTTTTTTTCAATGTTCCTTTTATTTACAAGGCAAGAGTTATCCTACTTGTACAGTCTGCAACAGTCAGAATAAAGTGCTGTAAAGTGTAAATGCCGCCTCGAGTTCCCCTTTGGGGTGAAGAGAGGCGGGGTATAAATCCAATAAATAAAGTAGCTAATGATCTGTTGGTTTATTTATTGGGGTTTACTTATAAAGAAATAAAGTGCTCCAGCCAAAGCCAACAACACTCAAGATGAAATACTAGAAAAATAATATTTTCAAACTACACAAGAAAACACACTGGGAATCAAATTTGCAACAGGATAACAGGGAATTAAGGCTCATCCTTTTCTGCTATCGAAACCTTACTTGTCCATTCTGGTAATATGGACAACCAGACCAGACAAATAAGTCTGATGAAAAATATCATACAATATCATTTCTTTTTCTAACAATAAACAGATGAGTTGACTTTTATTCATACACAAAATCTGCCTAAACCAAATACACTAGTTATTCAATTATGAAGAAACATAATCTATAGGCACAACATTTCTGTAACTCGAAATTATAGGTAATCCTCAATTTACAACCATTCGAGACTATTCTAAGTTACAAAGTTACAAGTTAATAAAAGTGACTTATGACTGTTGTTTACTTAAGTATTGCAGCATCCCTGGTCACATGATCAAAATCTGAATGCTTGGCAACTGACTCAGATTTATGAAAGTTGCAGTGTTTTGGGGTTATGTGACACCCTTTGTGACCTGACAAGCAAAGTCACTGGAGAAACTAGATTCACTTAACAACTGTATTCTTAACAACTACGGTACATTGATTCACTTAACAACTATGGCAAGAAAGGTCGTAAAATGGGGCAAAACTCAATAAATGTCTTGCTTAGCACCATAAATTTTGGATTTAATTGTGGTTGTCAATCAAGGACTACCTGTATTTCATTATGAATCATCAATTATATGGCAAACCTGAAATAATGAATTGAGAACTTCAAAAATAATAAACACATATGTGTGAATCTAATTGTAAGCATTATTTATAGAAATTCTAATACCAGATCTGTTAACACAACATTAAATCATGGGAGATTTTCAGAAGAAGTTCATTGTTTAATTCCCATTTGATGCAATGTTTTGTAAAACTTATTTATTTTGTACTCCAGTTGTCCAATTCCTTTTGGAAATAAATTCTTCTGGCTTCTTCTACGTTGGTATTCCACCTGCTAGTGAAAACATTATTATCTTTGCAGAGTGCCCATTTGGCTATGATTGACACCTTAATGATGGCATATACTGTAGAAATGATCAGTGTGGAAAAAGTGATTGCATGTGTACAACAGTATTCCTCCTTCTTCCAAGCCACAGACCTGCCCTATGACATAGAAGATGCTGTCATGTTCTGGATAAATAAGGTAAGCATTTCATTTAACCATTCCGGTGTTTTTAAAGGAAGGAAATAAACGATGCACTTACTTGACTGCTTTTTATCAGTCTCCTTTCAGTTTCTAACTGAACAAAAACAATGTCAACTAATGTATGCCTCTAGCTCAGTTTGTTGGGATTTCAAATACTGTACTCTTGGACAGTAAGCTTCGATCATATTTCTTTGCAATGTTTGAATGCGAACCTGTAGCCTTAAACCAAAATTCAAAGCTGTATATAAAGTGGGAAAGAAAGAGCTTGCACAAATATTATTGCTCATTTTCCTGATTTGGAAAGTTATTCATTTCAGCCATTGTGATACTAACAAAATGAAGTTGTTAATAATCTATTGGATATATCCACAAAATACTTAGCTAGGGTTTGTTTAGCCCAATTTTGTAGTTCCTGAATTTCCCCCAGGACCCAAATCATGACTGTTATTTCTTAAAACAAGCCTTAATGTTTGAACACAGAAGTAACAGTATGTATGGCAGTCATAATGCACAATTGGTCTCAAGTTGCTGAGGTATTGAGGCAACTCTATAACGGTACCAATAAAGGAGAAGATTTGTAGCTCAATTGAAATGAGGGGCCCTTGGTGCTCTCTGAGCTTAGTCCTAACACTGATGACGTTGCCTAGTTTGGGTAATGAAACGTCTGCAAGAAAACAACCAAACTCAGAGAGCACCAAGGACCCCTCGACTCAATAATGCAAATTTGGAAGACACTGCTGATATCACTTAGCAATCCCATCCTGCAGCTCTGAAGGGTGCTATGCTAGCTGTGCTAAATGATAAGTTAAAACCTAGCGGATTGTACAAACAAATGAAAATAGCCTCACTAGCCTGCTTTCATTCTCTTTTCCATCTGTTGTCAACTTGTTAGCAGATCCTAAATAAATTCAACAGGTTCTGGTTTTATTACAGTCAAACTGACACTATTGACACTTAAAGTACATGTAACTCATTTTTTTTCCCTACCAAATCCGTAAGATGACAATAAACAGCAAGTGTGGAAATAAATGATTAAATAGGCATCTATTGATTTCATGAATCAGTGCATCGGTTCCATATATAGGAAAGTTCCATGCATGGGAAACAGTGCATATATATTGCATGTTCTGCTGCGGTGCAAAAACAATATTAAAAAGACTGTATCTTCAGCCTTGCGCCCCAGATGTGTTGGACGTCATCTCCTTTAATCAGTAACACAGCTGATGGAAATGCCAGCTAAGAATGAAAGGAGTAGAAGTCTTAACAATTACTAGATAGGGAAAAATCTGTCTTAGAGTGTCTATGCAATTTCAGTGTCACTTCTACGTATTGCTAAGCTCAAACACTTTAAGGCTTTAAAGATTAAACCCGTTTGGCCTCTTAAGACTCAGTTGTACACTGGAAGAAGAACAAGAAAAGAAGAGAGACTTGTAAACAATTTTTAAAGCCTTGGCTGCACTGTTTCAAAATTTCCCATAATAGAATAATTATACTAAGTAGACTATTATTTGTATCTCAGCAAGAAAGCAGAATTTATTTAAAGTCTAATTTCCTTTGCCCTTTTAGGCAAATGAACATTTAAAGGATATAATGGAACAGGAGCAGAAGCTGAAAGAGCAACATGGGGCAGAAACTCCAGGAGGTCAAAAGGTATGTGTGCAAAATGCACTAGTTCAGAATAATTGCAACTAATGTGGGATTTCTCTTTTTTAAAATATGTTCTAATAGACCTTTAGTCGGTTTTTGATGTAGTGATTAAGGTGCTGATTTAGAAACCAGGAGACTGCGAGTTCTAGTCCCACCTTAGACATGAAAGCTGGTGAGGTGACCTTGGGGCCAGTCATCCTGGCTCTCAGCCCATCCCACCTTACAAAATTGTTGTGGAGAAAATAGGAGGAGTATTATGTGTGTTTGTAGCCTTGGATAAAGCTGATAAAGGCAGGATAAAATAAATAAATAAATGAATAAACATTTCATTCATCGTTTAGATTTTTCTTACAGTACCTTGTTGTAGAGGAAATTCAGAGACAATTTTTTTGTTTTGGTATATTAAACACTAAGAAATAAAATATTAAAAGGAAAAATAAAGCAATGATTAAAAAGTAAACAATGAAAACAGTATGTGCACATCCTCATAACATGCAAATACATATTTGACTTTAAGGAGAAATATGCAAACATTTTAAACATTCATATTCAGTATTTCCTCCTAAAATGATGCTTGTTCAGATACAGGTAGTGTTTAATGGGTAGCATTGTTACTGTAATGAGTGAATAATTTAAGTCAATGTATTACAAGGTTTTGATGCCTCTATCACTGTGTACGTTTTCAGCCAAAACTGTTTTCTTGCCACTTGCACAAATGGAGCTGCGCACACACTCACCGGCCCACCACGCATGCTCACCCACCGCTTCAGTGGCCCAGTTGTGAACAGGCCACGACCGGGGTTTGGGGACCCCAGTCATATAGCATTATATAAAGTGAATTTAATTTTTAAAATCAGGCTTATAAATGAATCCCTTAATAAGAGCAGAAATTTTTCTCCAAATGCATACGTTGTCATTTAAAGAAGGACTTACTACTTTCATCTGTGTGTTTTATTTTAAAAACATCATTGTGGGAAAGACACAGACATTTTAAACAATTATATTTCACTTTAATAAACAAACAGATTACTAATATTCTTCTCTATCAGTTTATGAATCCTTTCCTTCACATGAGTTGTAGATAACTCATGAAACTTCTGACTAACAATACCTTCTCATTTCATCTCACCAGGAACCATGCCAACTAGATATAGAGTAAGCTAGGATTTTTAGGATTTTGAACTGTGCTTTAATATTCTAACTTGCTCTAAATCTGATAGCAATAGTTTTACTGATCAGATAAATCAAACAGGCTACACAGATCAGTTAAAGACACGTGTGTATGAGTGTGTGATGGCTTAACAAGTCAAGACATCATTCAAGTATGATCATAATGTGGAGCTATCCACGGTCATCATAAATGCCAACTTCTATTATCTCCCTTGCAGTTTCGTATATTATTTCTTGATAATAGTATGTCTTGGTTAGCTTGTTCTACTGATTGTTATTTTAGTCACATCCCATATGTGCAGTGTGTCAGTCCTTTGCTCAGTCATGAATATAATTTTCAAATGTGAACTTCGTTGTTGAGGTCCAATAGTTGTTTAGCCTTAAGAGGAATCTCTTCCCCCACCTCCATTTCATTTCATTTTTCTTGGTGTTTGGCTAAACAAGCTCTACTTCCTGCCTGCCTGCTAAATTGAGCCGTTCCTAGCTATGCAACCGTCACAATTAGGTTCTGCATCAGTTTTGCTAAAGTGGTTGACATAGCTCGATAATTGCCCTGTCACTTCTAATGACTCTGGTCTCCCGTTTTGGCCCTTCTCTGCCCCAGCCCCCAAGTTTGTTTTCATTATGAAGAATGGAACTAAATTATTTGCTTCGTGGAAGACTATAATTAATGACTCACAAGCAGTCAGATTTAGGAACATCAGTGTATTAAATTACTCCAGTTGATAGGTCCCTGCCCTCCCCCACTTCACTTCTCTGCTGTTATGCTTAGAGGACCACACTCTAGATTTAATCCTCAGAAGGAGTTGAGGTTTTTTTTTTGCCTGCCCTCCCCCTCTTCTTCAGCCTAAAAAGAACTGTTGAGCTGTTATTTCTGCAGCATTTTAAAGACAAATGTTTTACCAAAAATGTGCATTAGTTTCAAGTGAGCATACCCTCTACATTGCCAATATTGGTGGGTTTTTTTTTTTGCTTAATGAGATGTAGAAACATGTTAAATCTTAAAATTGGATGGATGGATGGATGAAACATAGACAGACAGACAGACATTATGGCCCATTTCTACAATACAGGAATATAATAATTGTATGGAGTTGCATCAGGGACTGTGAGATAATGCTTGTGAAGTGTTTCAATAGCATTTTATTTGTTTGTTTATTTATTTATTATAGATGACCTACAAAGTCTCTTCCAACCCTGTTAATCCGTTAATTTATTGAACTCGTATGGTGCCAAATCCATTTAGAATCATGGAAAATTATTCCGCCACCAAAATTAAAACCATTAAAATCTTCACGGCAGAACATAACAGTTCGAACCAATAGCATCCCATGGTAAACAATGTAAACACTGGTGAACATTAATATATCCATAACAAATAGCAAAATGACAAAGCCTGCATAGCAGCCTCTAACATCATAAATTAATCATTGTTAAATAAAGAGAGTGTTATAGTAGAACCACAATAATTCATAGTTCACAGCTACAAGCTGCCATTTAATACCAAACCGCCATCTAGAACAGACCAGTTTTCTCTGCTTTGCAGGAGACCTATTATAAGGGGGTACTACTGTACTATCTAAAGCAGGCATGTCCAAAGTCCGGCCTGGGAGCCAATTGTGGCCTGTTTTCAAATTTCGAGCGGCCTGCAGCCTCTTCTCCCTGCCAGCACGCGTTTTTCCCTTCACCGCACTATTCATAAAATAATTCATTTGCATTTAATTTTAATGGCTCAAAGAATGTCAGGTTGAATGGTCAGCCCCCACACATTTCCACCTCACCAAATCTGACCCTCCGTGCAAAAGGTTTGGACACCCCTGATCTAAAGGGAGACATTCTACTGACAATGGTAAAGAAAAAGTTTAATTATTGATTCACTCTCCCTCATTTTATAATAACATGGGATAACTAGCACCTTCTCTCGTGAAGAATACACTTCAAATTGGCAAAAGCACTCATGAAGATACTTTGGTGCTAAGCCAGGTAGGGTATTTTTGGTTAAAACCAGCAGCTGGAAACCTGTTTGCAACCAAGGTAAAGTCTTGAACACATCTTCCTGGGAGTTAACACTTTCTAGCAAGCAGCTTTGTTACAACAATATAATCCTTTTTTTATTTTAACTTAATTGATATTATATTTTAACTTTCTGAATAAAATAACAAAAAATTATTGACAGCAAAATAATCCTGAAAGTTACCAAGAAAGCTTAGTTCTGTCATCATCTACCAAATGGTTTAAGCCTCTGCAAAAGCAAGAGATAAGCCAAATAAAATCTGATACAAAAGTAGTTCATAAATTAATTGATAATATTTTCCCTTTGTCCTCCTAGGGAAAAGAACATTCAGAATAATTTTAACACTTAAAATTATGATTAAAATTATTTTTAACATAGAATTACTCGCTGACAACAAAGGTTCTTAGAACAGCTTCCAGTGATTCAGAATTAAATATTAGTTAAGTTTAAAATGGATTACAGCAATATTCATGAAAGAAAAGAACATGGTTAAGCAGCAATCAGTTAAAAAAAAATATTGCTTAGTAGAGAATCTTCCTAAGAATGAAAGTCACTCAGGAAAATCTACCTAGGTAAGAAATAAAATTTTGCATTTTGCAAAATTTTGCATTCAGAATATATCCAGGATCAGTAGCTGGACACTTAATAACCATATTTGTGCTAATAATTTAGGTTAAGTGCTAATCTCTGCATTCCCTGTATTTTCCCAGAATATAATTTCTTCTTCTTTTATTCATTATCAAAATGCGAGTGCAAAACTCATCAGCCTATAATAAGTTTTATTCATTGTATAACCTATTAAGTATGAATGAGTTTATCATTAAAAATTGAACAAGATTTGTTTTTCATGACTAGAAGTGCTGTAAAGATGTACTTTCATTGCTCATGGAAAAATGTGGACTAAAAAGGTTCCAAAGTTACAACTCCGACTTGGAAGCCCCAGTGAAACTCATTTGAAGATTATATTGTTTATTTGATTAGAATAATGGATTAAAATTACTACTACTTTTTTGAGATAAAAGGTGCTGTTTACATGTATTTATCAAATTATCTCAGAATGAGAGTTTCATTGCTGCAGTGTGCTGAATTGACAAATAGTAACTTGCTGCTTTCACATGGGTACTTTTAACAATGCTATTTGTAATCAATGAATGTGTATTTCAAGGCAGTTAACTATAATTAATTTTTCATGAAACTGAAAATGGGTTAAAGAAAATGTAACGGTGGAATTGTTAAATTGCAGTCAACATGTTCATGTTCTTCTCTGCCTGTTGCTTTTTCCCTGCTGCTTTCCTTGAAGTCTCCTTCCAAGTGGTTTTGGAAACTGGTTCCTGTAAGTTTAGCATGTCACTTCACTTTGATTCAAAGCTTAATGTTGTATCGGTTGCTTTGCCAATGTCACGATAGTCCAACCATACATTTCATTTCTGCTTTTTTTCCCCACTCAGTGCCTTTTAAGTAAGACACCCCCACCCCCAAAAGGAAACAGCAGTGTTAATTTAAGATACTCTGGAACAATATTGGTCCCATCACCCGCCTATCCCCATTGTAGTTCCAGCTGAACAAATACCATCCCAGTGTCCATTTCACAATTTTCAGGAATGGGTAAATGACTTCCAAAAGAAGAGCAGATAATGGAGCAGCTCCAAACAGCTGAGGACCATTATCTGCAACAGCATGGATACACAGGATGCGTTCCCATCAGGATTGTGAATGCTCATTTACTTTAAATACATAATTATCATTTTCTACAACAAAAAGTTTTCACTTCCAAACAAACTTGGCAGGAGATCTAAACTCATTTTATTTCTTTAATTCTAACATTGTGATTAATAATAACAACAATAACAACAATCACAGCAACCACCTTTACTGTCATTGTACATATATACAACGAAATTGATTTTGCTCCTGTTGGTGCTATCCATAACAAAAATACAATACTTTATACTGTCAGGTTTGAAAATGCAGAAATCTACACATTCAGCACATTTATTTTACTAGGAAGGGGACATTTTGCGGGGGAAGAAAAATTGTTCTAACATGTCAGAAACATAAAGGTAGCTGTTATAATAAAAGATGAAATGCTATATGTTAATTTGATACCGTGTTTCCCGAAAATATGACCCTATCTTACATTTTTTTTCCCACCAAAAAAGTCACCAGGTCTTATTTTTGAGGGATGTCAGCCACTGATTAACCTATTAGTTAGGGGCACACGTATATTGGGTGCATGTGTAAAAATCAAGTGAGGTCTTACTTTCAGGAGAGGTCGTATTTTCAGGGAAACGGTATGTGCTTATGGGATACCTGTATACACACTGAGACATATACAAAGAAGAATGCATAGTATATATAGTATATTTGGAAAGTATTCAGACCCCCTTCACTTGTCAATTTTGTGATGCTGCAGCCTCATTCTACAGTGTTGAAATTCATCTTTTTTCTCAATCTATATTCAGCACTCCATAATGACAAAGTGAAAAATTTTTTTTAGAAATGTCTGTAAATTTATTAAAAATAAAAAACTGAAATATCACATTGGAAGAATTTGTTCCTCACAGTCCAAGGGTCCTACAGATGCTTTTTTTTATGCAAACTCCAAGTGGTCTTTCATTTGTTTTGCACTGAGGAGAGGCTTCCATATAGTTACACTGCCATAAAGCTCAGATCAATGGAGGACCTGCAGTGCTGGTTGTCCTTCTGGAACTCTGTCCCATCTCCACACAGGATCTTTGGACCTCAGCCAGACTAACCATCAGGTTGGAAGGTGTTCAGAGAGCAGCAGTAGTATCTGCAAAGCTTTGTTTCCTGGAGAAGACAAAAGAGAAGGAACCCAGGCTATGTGTAGTACATACCAGTAGCTAGTAGGAAGGAGAGGACCATGCCCAGATAGGGCCACCTACTCATAGCCAGGAAGTAATCCCAGAGCCTAACTTGACCACAAGGCAGTTGGTGCTAAAATTGTTGTATTTGGCTGTTTCTATCACCACTATTTATAGGAAAGTCACCCACATTTGTTATTTCAAGTAATCATAAGATCACAAACTTTGAGAACCTCTGTAAAAGTTAATATCGTATGTCCACAACAAATCCTTTCCTTAGAAAAAGAGAGGAAAGAAGGAATATTAAACATCATATGTAATGTTCAGTCATTGTGATGAGTATACAAGACTGGGTCTCTGATGCTTTTATGAATTATTTTCCTGCTTCTGTAATCTAAAATGGATCTTATGCAAGTTTTCATTTGTTATTGCTTCTTACTCCAGCATAAACAGAAGTCAACAAAAGTGAAGTCTTTGAAGTAAAAAGAAAACAAAGTCGCAGGGTGATGGGGAGTTCAAAAAGTAGAGCTGACCTTTGGAAGTAGGACAATTTAAAAGCATACAAATAGCTCAGCCAATATGAAAAATCTCAGCGCTTGGTAATACAAGAAAAATAAACATACATAAATTATATATTAAACACTAGTTAATTACACTTAATGTGAAACAAAAACACAGCTGGTGGGTTTGGGGCAATGTTTGATATATTAACTTTCTGAATCCACGGAGAGCTGGGATGCAAATTCTAATTTGCCCAAATGCATAAATTGTCATACTTCCAAAGAATAGTGGATAGTTGTCAAAAAAACAGACTCAATTGGGAAAACATAACTAAGAACTGAAAGCCAGGAATTGCATTAACAAATGCAGTTAATATTGTTTCAGAAAAGAAACAAATCCTGGCCTGTTGTGTTGAGAGTGACTGATTGATTGGTAACCTAGTTAATGCATGATGTTAAACCATGGGCAGCGACTTACAAATCACAATGGCTGCATTCCCAGATAATGCTATAGCAAAACTAAATCACATTATGATTTAATGCACCTGCAAAATGTAAATCCTATTTGTGAGGTTGATTGTGGCTCCTTGATACCAAGTACAGTAAATCTATAAACTATTGCTTGGGACTAGTTTGTTTAGTTCAGATTGAAATTAATCAACTGCAAAATACATAAAAGGGAAACTAAAGCTACGCTATACTTTTCAGTTCACTGGACAGAAAATACAAATATTGGAATACCATAATCTTAAGATATTTTCTTCCAAACTTCACCAACCAAAACTT
>JANHGC010000759.1:21466-32460 GCA_027560395.1 Boaedon fuliginosus
CAAATAAATAAATAAATAAATAAATAAATAAATAAATAAATAAATAAATAAATAAATTACTCAATACCTATTTTCTAGCTATATATTTTTCTAAGAGACTGCTAGAAAAACTGATAACTTGTTTCTTTGTTAAACTTTTAAACTGCTCAATAATTTGTCAATTAAAATTAATTAAGCTATACATATCAGTTAAGTAACAAATACATAGCCAAACCATGAATATATCTAGTGGATTAAAATGATAAAAATATAACTAAAATGCAATAATAAAAATAAAATAGAAGTGCAGCAAAGCAAACCATTTCACAAGACAAATTAGTAACCACACTTGAAACCATCTTCCATTGCCATAAATATAATCATAATCTAAGATGGTTTGATCAAACTTGCAGGCATTTCACTTGGAGAAAGCACTGAGAGGGATGAAATCAGGGGTGAGTTCCTATCGGTCTAACAACTGGTTCGATGATCGCGTGCTTTGTGTACCACACGTGCTTCCATTATTCCAGAATTCCAGTATCCCATTAGCAGAAAAAGGGGATTTTTAATTATTGCTGCAGCTCTGGAGACTCAGAACAGCTGACAGGAAGTATTCGCACTGCCGTGCTGATCAGCTGTACTTAAAATGAAGGGATTAAAGGTAGGTATAGCTCAGGGGTGGGCGGGCGCAGCTTCATTTCCAACGGAACTGGTTCACCCGAACCGGTAGTTCCATAACAAACAGTTTGCCTACCCCAGATGAAATTGTATCAAATAAGGCCCAACTCCTGGCAAAGCACAACTAAACAAGTGTAAAACATTGATCCTTGAATCCTCCTTTGGAAGTAGTCATCAAGGAGGCATATTTTACTTTAAAGAAGGACCACCAGAATAATCTACTCAAAAGGATATCAAGATGAATGATGCTGAAACCTTGGAACGTACTCTCAGTCTCCCGGTTGCTTCTTAAGACTAGACTAGACTAGACTAGACTAGACTAGACTAGACTAGACTAGACCAGAATAGAATAGAATACCCTTTTCTGGCCTCCGGAAGTTTGAGAAAAGCCTCCAGAGCCTGGGGAGTGCAAAAAATGGGCCTCCCAAAAATTCTGGAAGTCTGAGAACAGGCCCATTTTCAGCCTCCTGAAGGCTTGAGGAAAGCCTCTGGATCCCAGGGATGGCAAAAATGCCCCTCCCACCATGGTGCAGGAGGCCAACTAGGCCACGCCCACTATGGCCATGCCCATCCAGCAACCGGGCAGAGAACCGGTTGCTAAAATTTTGGAATCCCAACCCTGTATGAGGCCTATCCAAAGCAAACCCTAAGAAGAGGTGAACTGAGAAATAGCACCCAGTGAACTTAATTAACTGAGGTGACTTTATGGACAAGTCCATGTAGGGTTTTTTTGGAACTACACAAATGGTATGATACTACTTTTTTCAACTTTCCAGTCTAGCTGTAACATGTATTGCTCACTTTCTATATTCCCACAATTGTTTTCTGAATATATTCCACATATTGGGCTATTTGACATGCATCTAACTGAAAAATAATTAACACTGCTGTCTTAGCAGCAATTTAAATAGAAAGAGACATCAATGGCGCTTGATAAAACAAGTCTCATTTATAACTGATAATAAAGGAGGCATCAGTTATGTGGGATGTTCTTATTTATTTTTTTTGCAGTACCTGCTGACTGTCTAGCTGAATGAGGGCATTAGCCTTATTAACAAGGTTTCATCAGGGATCTTTGAATGCAGAAAGCATTTATCTTCAGGGATGATCCATAGCAAAAAAAATGCATATTTCATACATAGCCAATGTTTCATATATGAATATTTACTGATGGTGAATTAGATAGTGGAACAAAAACCATTTTGGGAAGGCTCCTTTTAATAACCTGCATAATAATACGCTAATCTGCATATTTTGAATTGCTTATGTTACAGATGTTTAATTATCACTTATCACATTGCTAGCCTTCAGGTTACACTTTAAAGAAAAGCTGGCTCTAGTATACAACCACAATGAGCTACCCAGGATAAAATGCAAAGACCTTGTAAGTGGCAAGTAAATGGAGGCAAGAACTTATTTGTTGATTCCTTTATTTCTTCTTACAACAAATTCTTAATTGTGGGCATGACCTCCTTAAGCATTTGGTATGCTGATCCTATGCTGGAAGAGATAGAATTCATCTATTATTTTCCAAAGCATCATCTTTGATTTAATCCTTTTAATACTATGGTATAATATAACTGATGAAAACTAGTCATAATTTATCATTTAACTACACATTAGAAAGATGGGTCAGTTGCCAGACAATTTTCTGAATTTATTGGCTAGTGTAGAGGTGTCCAAACTTGGCAACTTTAAGACTTGTGGAGTTCAATTCCCAGAATTTCTCAGCCAGCAAAGCTTTAAGACTTGTGGCAAAGCTGGCTGAGGAATTCTGGGAGTTGAATCCACAAGTCCTAAAGTTGCCAAGTTTGGACACCTCTGGGCTAGGCCATGTAGATGGAAATCGATCATTTTGGTTGACTAGACAGAGTTACTGCAATTTTTTCCCAGAGTTTAGATTTCATATTTTCTCACAGGCTATAAAACCAAATGTATTTTCTGTCAGGAAGGAAAAAAAGAGGAAAAAAGGAACTGTCAACCATGATAATTTTCTGGACCATCTGTGGGGCCTGTGGATGCCAACAATTCAGAAAAGTTTGGTGACGTTTCAGAGATACAACTCTTGGTCACTATTCTGAAGTGCACCATAGGTGTCTTCCACATGTTATTCAACATCTTTCTAAAAATGATAGGAAAGGTCATCAGGCTCAGTGAAAGATTACGTAGGGATTAGATAGGAGGAAGCAAACTCTGGCTGAATTCTAGCAAGATGGAATTAGCATTGATCAAAAATAATCTGGTTTAGTACTTGCTCTGCAAATGCTCTAGATGGGATCACAGTCCCTATGAAAGAGAAGTATATGCCTGGTTTCCAATTCATCAGGAAATATAGAACATAGCTGTGGGTGGGGTCTTTGTCCAACTTACAGTAAATATGTGTACTAGTTGCTTGGAGCATTTCTAGAGAACAAATGTCTGGTAATGGTTACTCAAGCCCTTATCACCACAACTTGGATCAGTATAACACATTTTATTTAAGGGTGATTATGAAAACTAATTGGAATGTTCACTTAAGGAATAATTCAGTAGCTGGTTCTGGAAAACAAGATGTGTTTTAGCATTTTGTGTTGCTGCATTGCCTGAGTACCATTTAAGATGCAAATTGTGAACTATACAGCATCTTATGAATTGGATGGTATGTTCTAACCATATTTTGCAAATAGAACTATGAGGTTATCTGCTGGGTGTCTGTTTTGCTGATAATATATTTTTATGCCTGTATGATTTTAATTGATTTGTACAAATAGATATTGTTTAAAGGATTGTATTTGTCAGTTTATCATAGAGCTAAGATAGGATGTTATTTTTTATTGCTTTTAAAGTAACAACAGAAAAGGGAAAGGAACAAAACATAGTAGAGTAGAAATACATACATTGTCAAAAATAAGGAAAAAACACATAAAAAATACTTAAAAGTGAAAAATACAGCAAAAAAAGAAAAACACAATGTGTCATTGTAATGATAAACAATTGCAATTCTATATCTATCTATCTATCTATCTATCTATCTATCTATCTATCTATCTATCTATCTATCTATCTATCTATCCATCCATCCATCCATCCATCCATCCATCCATCCATCTATATATCTAATGGAAATGTTATTTGAGTACATCTATATTTCTTGCACTTATACAACAATCATGTTTTTAACCTATTGTATTTTATATAAACAAGTGCCATATTTCATTATACTTGTCCATACAAAGTCTAGGTCTATAAGCAATCCACTCATAGATGGCAAGTACGATCAGGTCTTCAATCATTCAGTGAATGAGACCATACATTTATCTTTTCAATGTTGTAATATTAGTCATTGGACAGGAAATCAGTTAATTTAAGAAACAACCCCAGTTTAAAAGCTTGGATGGTGATACTTATTAGAGAAAAAAATTCAGTGTGTGCACTTTTTAATGAAGCTGGCACACAAAATTGTATGGCTGGTACTGCCCCCGATGTGCCACTGGGTGCAGCAGCTGGTAGTGCTGCACCTAGAGCAACTGTAATGGGAGATGTGGTCTCCTGCCTTGCATGCCCCTCCTTTAACTTATTTCCTGTATGTAGTATTACCAGAGACATTTATCTTTCTATCCCTCTATAATAAACTATCTTTTACTATTACACCTGCATGGTATGTAGTGATCCTAAGATCCCAGCCTCGTCACCTCCATGACAGAAGCCCCTATATATAGTTAATTTCAAAGAAATATCTCTTAACTGTTCTTATATATTCTTATATTAGAGAGGGTTAGGAAATGAAGGAAAGGCTTTCTTCATTTATAAAAGTAGGCCAACTTGCACCTCCCCATTGTTTTGAAGGTTGCTCATCCCTTTACTACCTCAAGTTCCCCTTGACTGGGGAAGAGAGGCAGGATATAAATCGAACAAACAAACAAACAAACAAACAAACAAACAAACAAACAAACCAGTGTAGGAATCAATTCTCACAGAAATAAGTAACCCAATCTCTTCAGATTGGGTTGGGGTAGAATTGTTGTGAATAAATGAATAAGTACAAACATTAAAAAAGGAGGCCTAGATTATCTTTCTTCAACCATATATTCTGTCATCAATTTTGAATAAGACTTCTTTTATCCTTGTACTAGTAAATATACAATTAATAGTTCTATCTCAGAGATATATAATAATGCTAATACAAAGAAATAATTAAGTAAATTGTTCCATATAATAGATAATTAATAGTACTAGTCAGTAATCTGACTATAGTTTTACTATATCGCTTTCTTATGATGTGTGTGTGTGTGTGTGTGTCTTTGTGTCTTTGTGTCTGTCTGTCTCTGTCTCTGTCTCTGTCTCTGTCTCTGTCTCTCTCTGTGTGTGTATGTTCCTAGGAAAGATGACTGAAGAGTACTAAAAAGTTCTTCCAAAGTATCTCCAACCTCAGAACTTCCAACTTCCAACTATATGCTAAAACATACCAACAGACAGATAATAACCAATTCAAAGAAGATCAAACACAGATGAAAGGAATTTAATGAAATACTGTACATTAACGATATAACATCCAAATACTTTAAAAGATATTCCCTATTCATAAGAACCTCTACTACTAAATGTATTTATTATAATTAGCAATCTGGTCATTATCAAACTGAAAAGTTACAGTTGTTCGTTGTAGAATAAATCCTTCTAATAAAAATTTAAACTAGGAGTGTTTTATTTGCTTTATAGTCAATTTGCCAAAAGATTATACATAATGCCTTATACACTATACACCTGATACCTTGGTTGTCATTGCAACATATTATTTAAACATTTCTGCTAACTTTTCCCAACAGGATTTCTGAAGTCTCCTCCAAGGCGAAGCACTCTCCCTGGGATACACAATATCATTATATTTTGAGTTTCTGACCTCTTCTCAGCAGCAATCAGTACTGCAAAGCAAGGGCAAGTGAGATCACAATATAATGGTGCATTATATATTGTTCTGATTATTCTTTGATGCCACAGCAAGGGGGTGGAGACCTTGCCTTAGGGATTCTGTTCGCAACTGCATTCCTGATATAGAAACTGTATAAAGTGGCAGCTTAAAAAGTTAATTAAATCTTAAAGGAAATTTCACACCCAGGTCATGAGAAACAACAGTTCTACTTCAGTTTGTGCTGGTCAGGTGATACTGCACCAGTTCTGGGCACTGAAATTTAAGAATGGAATTAACACATTAGAATTCATAGAAAGAATGGTTAACATGGGGGCACCATGTTACAGTGGTTCACTTCCTACCTCTCAGGCCACTCACATTGGAACACCATTTGGCAGCTGTGGCCAGGGAACCTTTACACAGGTATGCCTAGTGCATCAGTTGTGCCCCTTCCTGGACCAAGAGGCTCTCCTCACAATCATGCATGGGCTCATCACCTCGAGGTTAGATTACTGCAAGGCGCTCTACTTGGGGCTACCCTTGAAAAACATTCGGAAGCTTCAGTTGGTCCAGAATGCAGCTGCGCAAGCAATTATGGGTGCACCTCGGTGCACCTATACAACACCTTTCCTCTGTGAGCAGCACTGGCTTCCAGTAGCTTTCCAGATGCAATTCAAGGTGTTGATAATGACCTTTAAAGCCCTACATGGCTTAGCACTGGGGTACCTTTGAGACTGTCTCCTTCTACCGTATGCCTCCCAGTGCCCTGTTTGATCCCACAGAGTTGGCCTCCTATGGGTCCCATCAGGGCAGCAATGCCGTCTGGTGGGCTCATGTGGGAAGGCCTTTTCTGTGGCTGCACTGACCCTCTGGAATCAGCTTCCCTCAGGGATCCAGACTGTCCCTAACCAATTAGCCTTCTGCCTGGCTAATAGACCTGGCTATGATTTGGGCTTGGGACCATTGCTTCTCCCTGAATGGATGTGTTAGTATGTCTGTCTGATCATATTTAAATGTTTTAATGTCCCAATATTAATTTATTTTTTTAGATTTTGTATTATTGTTTTAGCTAAATGCATTATTATGGTTGAAAGATGCCTGGAGTCCCATGGGAGTTGGGCAGCCTATAAATCTAATAAATAAATGTTTTTTTTTTAATTTATTTATTTATTTATCTATTTATTTATTTATTTATTTATTTATTTATTTATTTATTTATTTATTTACAATGTTATGCCGCCCAATTCCTGAAGGAGTAAATATTTGAAGGAACAATGTATGCCTAAATTCAGCCTTAGATTAACTACTAAGGAAAATAAGTATGTGGCTGGGATCAGGTGTGAGTTTCTCCCGGTTCGCTGGTTACCGGCTTTGTGAGCGCGCTTTCCGAACGGCTGTCAAATGCGCACTGTGTGCGATCGACTGAGAAATCTTCGTGCGGTTCTGCAAGCATGCAGCTGTTCTGTCAGAGTGTTTGCAGAATCGCACGAAGATTTCTCAGTCGATCCTGTGCAGTGTGTGTTTGACAGCTGTTCGGAAAGCGCGCCCATGAAGCCGGTAACAAGCGAACCGGGAGAAACCCACCCCTGGCTAGGATCAAGGTAAAGAGAACAGCACAGAATCCTCCCCCATCCTTCGGGGTATCATATCCTTAACACTTTCAGTGCCATTCTCAGCTTTAGTTCTTTTTTTTGTAATTATTCTTAACTGCTATGTTTGATTTTAATCTGCATTATTAGGAAAAAAATTCCTCGATATGGTGAGTTGGGATTTAAAAGTGTCACTAAATATCACATTTGTTTCCATCTCATAGAAGAAGAGTTCTGCTTCCATCAAAGGCCACAATTCGTGGGCTATTCATAGGGCATCAGCTGATCTTAATTTTGCTGCTGCTTAGATTGGAGAAGAAACATTGAGAAGAAATATATTTCATAGTTGTTGCTCCATGAGGCAAAACTCGAATAAATGATTGAAAAAGATACAGAAAAATATATTGGTAAAGCATTAGGGATCACTTCCCATGATGGTTTCGTGAGAATGGTATCTTTTTCAAGTTCTTGAACATGAGAGGGCTGCTCTGTTTCTTTCCTCCCCATTGCCTCTTAAAACTATGTTTACAATATCTTCAAGGATTGCAATATAGTCAAATTTGCACCATATTCAGAAGCCAAAGAAAAAGGAAAATGACAAACATCATCATGGGGAAAAAAGCAATAGAGATAACAGTGGTTGCTCCTAATCCATACCAGTCTCCAACATCATGAAAAGAAAAAAAATGTGGCATCAGGTTATACTGCAGAATGGAAGGACCTTTAAATATTAAAGTATCTCTTGATATTGGTGTGAATATTCTCAGTCTTCTCCCTACAGTATTGGGAAAAGATGCTTCAGCTTCTTTAGAAGTTTTGAAAGGCTTCTGTTAATGTATGTGTTCTTTTTCTGAGCTAGAATGAAGCAAAACAAATACTTTTCATGCAGAAGATTAAAAAGGAGGTAGGAAATGGAAAGGCCTTGGTCAGTGTCTTATAGTTTTTTTTGTTTCTTGATTGAAACTATGAAATAAGGAAGAAAATGAATGGATCATAGCAGATAGCACTTGTTGTCCTTTGATCTATGACATTTACTCTTTTCAAGCAGGACTCTTTAAATTAAATAGTCAATAGCTTGAAGGATATATTTTAATAAGACCATTCATTCCGTGCTTCTATTACATGGAGCTAAACAGTTCTTATAAGGGATGCATGGATACTTGATTAATGAATACATTAATTGAGGCAGTTTATACATAAATTGCATGCTATAAGTTTTTGGAGCATTAATCTCTCTCTGGGGCATTAATTAACTATCTTTTGAGGCATCATCAAAATTATGAAGATATTTTAGGCAGGGTACCACTGTATTGCAACAAGATGACAGTGTAGATAAATTAATCTTGACAGGACACTGATCAAAGAGAATAGCAACATGGTGGTTATTGCAGTGGAAGAAAGAGAGAAAGTGAATAAGAAAAAAGAAAGACTTGCTAATAAACATTTGAATTGCCAGAAAGCTAATTAAACTTTTGGTTTTGTGCAGCCAAAATACAGACATAATGTTATAACATATTCCCTTACCTGCTTTAAATATAATAACTTTACTAGAACAAAGTTTGCAAAGGTGCCTTTTACAAACAGTAGAACTGGCAACCATTTGTAGAGTGGAGTAACTGAATGACAAGTCCCAGTATTCATAAGTAGTTCTTGCTGCTGGGGGACTTTAACTTGCCTTCGCTCAGTGAGGTGTCAGATGTGGCCCAGGAGTTCATGCCCTCCATGGCAACCATGGACCTGACCCAAGTAGTTCAGGGTCTGACTTATAGAGGAGGTCACACGCTTGATTTGGTATTTATCTCTGGACAGTGGAAATGTGATCTGGATTTGGGAGATTTAGTGATCTAACTCTTGCCTTGATCAGATCACTCTCTGTTGAGGCTAGAGTTCCCAACAGCTACTATCTGCTGCAGGGAGGCTGAACCGATTAGGTGGTTCTGCCCCAGGCACCTAATGGATCCCATTGGTTGAGCCCAAGGCCCCTGATATGTGGGGTACCGTGGGGTTTGGCCCTCTCACCACTCCTATTCAACATCTATAGGAAGCCGCTGGGGGAGATAATCTGAGGGTTTGGGGTGAAGTATCATCAGTATGCTGATGGTACTCAACTATTAATCTCCACCCCGAACCAAACCAATGATTCTGTCAAAGTGATGGCCTAGTGCCTGGAGGCTGTGAGAGTCTGGATGGGGACCAACAAAATCAAGCTCAACTCAGACAAGACTGAGTGGCTTTGGGTTCCATCTCCTCGGAATGTCCATAGTGTTCCATCACTAACAATGGGCGGGAGGTGTTGACCCCCTCAGAGAGTATGTAACTTAGGTGTCCTTCTAGACTCACAGCTGAAACTGTAAGAACATTTAGTGGCTGCACCCAGAGAGACCTCAGCCCAGGTTCGCCTGGTGCACCAGTTATGTCCCTTTCTGGACCAAGATTCACTGCTCACGGTTACATATGCCCTCATCACCTCCCGATTAGATTGCTGCAATGCTCTCTATATGGAGCTGCCCTTGAAAAGCATTTGGAAGCTTCAGCTGGTCCAAAATGTAGCCGTGCAAGCAATTTTGGGTGTGCCTCGTTACACTCATACCACGCCACTCTTGCGCGAGCTGCACTGGCTCCCAGTTAGCTTCTGGGAGCAATTCAAGCTGCTGGTTATGATCTTTAAAGCCCTAAATGGCATAGGATTGGGTTACTTACAAGATCTCCTGCCACCATTTGCCTCTCAGGGCCCTCCTCCAGGTACCGTTGGCCAAACAATGTCGACTGGCGGTCCCACGGAGGAGGGCCTTCCCTGTGGGCGCCCCTTCCCTCTGGAATGAACTTCCTCTGGGGATCCAGATTGTCCCCAACCTGTTAACCTTCTGCCGAGCCCTCAAAACCTGGCTCTTTCAGCAAGCTGGGATGGGTTAACACCCTGAAGAGGGCTTTAAGGGTTTTAATTGGTTTTAATATAAGATGAATTATTTTTATATTATTTTTATTGTTTTGAGCCACCTGGAGTCCCTTGGGAATTAGGCGGGCTATAAATTATATTAAAATAAAATAAATAAGTATTGCTGAGTGGATTGTTGGTAACCTCAGCCCATATGATGTAGCCATAGTCAGTAATTCTCAGAAAGGGCGTAGTTTTGAATTAACAGGCCTGGAGTATCAACATTTCCTATGCAGTACAATCATGTAAATGCTTTAGAATGTATTATCAAGATGCATCATTTCATAAAAAGTTGTAAAAAACAATGAAATCTCCCTTATTTTTTTTTTTTAATTTTATAAAATGAAATGGTGACTGATCTAAGCTGACTGATACTTTATACTCCTTTTAAGAATTAATATTAAGAAAAGTATTAAAAGTATTTCTTAATATTAAGAAAATATTAAGAAATGCTTAATACTGTACAACAATCTTTAAACAGCAAATTAATAAACATCATATGTTTCCTAACAACATGTCAAATGTTTCTTTATTATAACACTATTTCAGAACATTCTGAGTACCCTCCCTCCATTTAGCTGCTAATTGTACTCAGACAGGGGATTCTCAGCATTTATATATATTTATTAACCTACTTTTACAAGCTCCAGTAGTTCCTTCAATGTGAAAATGAGCAACACAGATCATAAGATGTGGTCCCTCCTGCAGGGACTAGACACCACTGAAATAGGAATAATTTAAATATGTGATATTATGTACCAAAGAATTTGGAATAATAGCAGAAGTTATAAAGCTAGCTTTCCAACTGAAAAAGTAGCTGAATAATTTCAAAAACGTATTTGAATATTCCCTTTGTGCTATTAATAATGGTGTGAAGGGAGATTACAGCCATCTCAGTTGATTCCGCTCACAAAGTGGGGAGGGG